>CAUYLG010042898.1:0-33651 GCA_963573385.1 Cacajao melanocephalus
ATTTTTTTTTGGCCTGGGGCTTTATTTATGCCAATTCCATTTTTTTTGGTGTCATGTTTTTTTTTTTTAAATCTTTTTTTTTTTTTTTTTTTTTTTTTTTTTACTAACTAGAATAACCAGCTTATATAGAAAATCTTGAAATCAGAATGTTAGCCCTCTAATTTTGTTTTCCATTCTAAAAGTTGATTTGGCTTAGAATGATGACTTTAAAGATAGGTGGCACAGGGAGAATTTGGCTTACTGCATTATTTCTCAAAGAGAATCAAGTCCAATTCAAATGTCACGTTTGCAGGAGAACTTCACTCTGGGTTGTGGACATGTAATTGTCGAACAGAATGCTCCATTGGAGTGACATCTGTGGTGGTCGCAGGTGCTTCCTTGGCCACCAGCCTGTTGAGAGTTTGTTGATACAAACAACGTAGTCAATAGTTACTGACTCAAATCACTTAGCATAAGGTCTGAACTTCAGCTTTCTGAAACACTTTCTGTCTCATGGCAGATAGATGGGAAGCTCACAGATACTGTATGCTGTGCCTTTAGCACCTTTAACAAGAAGATGTCATTAAATCCTCAATACCTGAGTTGCAGTGACATTGCTCAGAGCTTGCCTTGTTGGGACATTATTGACTCCATTACTACTGCCACTGCTCAAAAGCCACATTGCTGCAAATTGAACAAACCAACCCCAAACTCAAGCCTAAGCCAATGCCCAGACAGAGTTTGGAGGACAGAGTTCTCTCAGAGCTTTGGTGGTAAATTGGTGGAAGTGGGGCAGGTGAGTTTCTGGAGAAGGCTGTTGTGGAGAAGGCTGAGTTCCTACTGACCATGCTGTCATTAAACAGGCAGCCGGAGGTAGCAGGGGTTGGCTGCAGAGAGCAAACCCAGCCTCCAGTTTACCGAAAGAATGTTCTTAGGTTCACTTTCCTGTACCATTTAGGAAGAGAGGATCAAAGATAATCTTAGAGGCTGGGCACTGGAATATCCCAGGTAAGCTGAAACTAGTCAAAACATCTGGACAGGCAAGGACATCTGACAATAGATAATTAATGAACTAAAGATGGGGATAAGCCAGTGAGAAAAAAGAATTGATTACAGCAAATGCATATGTATCTGATGGGGGAGATTCGTGGATTGATTAACACAGTCAGTGGATTTGATATAGTTTGGTTATGGAAAAAATACGCTTTATAATTAAGGCATTTAAAGGATCTTGTTGCCTAACACCCCCCAAAATACATAATTATATTCAAATTGATTCTACAAACAGCTAATCCTGACTGGGAGCTTAGAGTACAGTGATGAATGATAAGTCTTGGACCTTGTCTTTAAGGAACTGTATAGCAGGCCAGGGTGCCTTTTGGTCCCTTTCTTCTTCATGAAGCTGTGTGGAGTAACACTTGTGACTCAGGAATCTCATATTTTTCAGGGACCCATTACAGGAGCTGGTCTTTATTGGAGAGTCAGACAGGAAGGGAGCAGAGCTCAATATGAAAAACCAGCCAAGTGCTTTCAGGGCTCTTTTGCCTTCATTCCCATCCTTCTTCCTCTAATTGCTTGCCTGGAATTTGACAGCAAAAAACCAAAAAACAAACAAACAAAAATGAAAAGTTAACATTATACACTGTTCAATGTAGCTCTCAGAGAAAACTCTTTTTGTTTAGTGTGAATAATTGTTCCTTTTTGTTGTTGTTGTTGTTGCATTTAATGGCTCTGATTTCTCAGTTTTAATGAGCTGCCAATTTTCACTCCTAGGGTGGAAGAAAAGAATTAAAGAAATATGTAAACAAAGAGGCAAACAAGTAAGCACACAAGAAAAAGTAAAATGCTTAACACTTAGTTTGAGATGTTAGTTGATCACTGCGTTTGTGAATCAAAATTAGATGCACATCACATGTTTCTCAGATTTTGAGAGGAAAATAATTTTGTTTATCATACGGAATTAAACTTTTCAAAAGAGATTGTCTAAAAGTGTTGGATATATTAGCAAAGGGCTGCTATATCCTACTAATAGCTGATAATTATATAGCCCTAGATATTTACTGAGGGTCGTTAGGTATGATTTGGATAAATCATATAAATTTAAAATTACAAAAAATTCAACTGGCAAATCTCATGGACTTTCTTTTTAGCCTAACCAAACTCCTGAAGAAAAAACTATAAACCCTATTAAAATATAAATAATAATAAAAGCAACTGTTGTCAGATGCAATAGAAATCTTCTTCTGTAGATTATTACCCCAAGAAGTTCTTGCTTTATACTTATGAGGGAGTTGATATATTAGATGGAGAAACTCAGCAATGACTTGACCAAGGACATGTGTTAAGCTTGTGTCATATAAACAATTAAGCCGCGTTAAATTTCCATCCTGAAGACTCAGTTGTACAATGAATGAAATCAGCAAGTCTGTCTATACCAAGTGAATCTCTTTCTTATCTTAACTCTTCAAGTCTAGCATTATTAGTCTCATTTTTCTGAAAAGGGAATTGAGGCTTAAAGCAATGAAATAACTTGCCCAAGGTCTGATGCTCACTAAGATGTAGAAAGAACTTTAAACCCATGACCAACTTTCCTGAATTCCTTATCTTTCTTCCTGTCTAAGTTTTGAGAACTCTGCATGGGCCAGATTTTATGTAAAGCCATTGTTGCTTTCAGTAAAGGACTCTGTTGTGTGTTCCCTGGCACATTTAAACATATCCATCATTCAGATTGGCACGGCCATGACAGTTTCTGAATCTCTCAAGCAAGCAAGCAAGCAAGGTCATAGATTTGCAAGGGAATGCTTACATCTTCTTCATTTTTGATTCCAAGCGTCAATGTGTTCATAATATTTAATTTATTAAGGTCAGTCCAAACCCCACAAATAATATAGAGAGTATATAAACAGTTTAGTTTTTATATATTTTATTGCACTTTAGGTTCTTGGGTACATGTGCAGATCATGCAGGATTATTGCATGTACATACATGGCAATGTGGTTTGCTGCCTCCATCCCCCCATTACCTGTATCTGGAACTTCTTCCCATGTTATCACTCCCCAACCTCTCTACTCGCTGCTGTCTCTCCCCTATTCCCCACCGACAGACCCCAGTATGTGATGCTACCCTCCCTGTGTCCACGTGTTCTCATTGTTCAACACCCACCTATGAGTGAGAACATGCGGTGATAAACAGATTTTTTTTTTGATGTGTGTTCTTTCTACTTCAATTACTGGTAAATAAAATCCAAATACAGATAATCTAATATTATACTTAATATCTGACTTGCCTTTGCTTAAATTTAATATAATTATTTTAAAATTAAACTTTTGTAGAAATAAGATATACATGTAATTTGTTTTATAGTTGAAACATCTACTCTTAAATATTATTACTTGTAATTGGCAGTTCACAGGTATGACAGTGCATTAAAAATAAGAGTAATCAACAGTTTTTATTTTAGTCTTTAGGATACATATCCTAGAGTTGAAGCAAGTATTTTTGTTTCTGTTTTCCTCATTTGATTTAGGATCTTTGTCAGTCTCAAGTTTTCTCTATTGTAATTTCTCCATTTCCAATTTGAATATACCAGTAAATGACTTGACACCAATTAAGCTGATTTTTAGATTGATCATGATATAATTTGGGGAAATATATGCTGCTAGATATATGAAAATAGCAAAACAAAAAAAGGAAAAAAGAAAGCACATTCAGTTTGTTTCCAATAAGGGAAAGAAATGAAAAGTCTGTATAATTGTTCATTATTGGTAATTTATATTTAAAAAAGGTAGAAAAGACTAAAGATACTAAATGTTAGCTGTGTTCAAATCCACTTGTTCTGTTTCTGCAATCTAGAATATCCCTTTATCAAGTGTTTCTTCACTTTCTCTCTCTCTATCTGTATATATACATGTATATGTTAGATAACTGATACCAAAATAAAATTTAATTTTAAAAATAAAGGAATCAGAGAAAATTAAAATTTATTAATGATTGAAGAAAATTCACGTGGAAATTTAATTATACATTTTATACTATTATGTTTGCTTTCATAATTATCATCAGGTTAAGTAATATTTTCAGTATCCCACTCTGTCTCATTCAGAGGATCTCAATAATGGGTATAGGCAAATTCGTGATAACAGAAGGTCAAGTAATGACATTTTTAACCACTCAGTTATGCATGTAGAATGATGTATTTGTATTTACCTTATGCCTGCTCTTTAGAAGAGTCCTTTTAAATGCCCAGTGTAAGTACCTGCAAATTATAGAAAACAAAGTCAATTTTTTATAAATTATAATCAATGAAGAATCATTATATTTCTTTTACTAAGTGAGGGGCATCTCAGCATAGAGAAAGGTGCATAGGCTCCTCCATTTATTAGCTATTGAACCAAATTTTATCACCCGGAATTAATAAAATCTACATGCCTTTTTATTTTGTGACTATTGAAAATAAGGTGTTACATAATTACAACCAAATGATCTCTGACCATCAACAGAAATAAACAACAGGGAAAGGACATTCTATTCAGTAAATGGTGCTGGGAAAATTGAATAGCCATATGCAAAAGAATGAAACTCGACCCATCTCTCTCACCATATACAAAAATCATACAAGATGGATTAAAGATGTAACTGTAAGACCTGAAACTGTAAAAATCCTAGAAGAAAACCTAGGAATAACTTTTCTGGACATTGGCCTATGTGAAAAATTTATGACAAAGTCCTCAAAAATAAATGCAACAAATACAAGAAAAATATAAGTGGAACTTAAACTAGAAAACTGCTGCATAGTAAAAGAAATAATCAGCAGAGTAAATAGCCTACAAAATGGAGGAAAATATTTGCAAACTCAGCATCTGACAAAGGACTAATATCCAGAATCTGAGAAACTCAAATAACTCAACAACAAAAGAAAAGCAAACCCATTTAAAAGTAGACAAAGGGCCTAAACAGAGATTTCTCAAAAGAAGACGTGCAAGTGACCAACAAACATATGAAAAAATGCTCAACATCATTAATTGTATTAGTCTGTGTTCACGCTGCTGATAAAGGCATACCTGAGACCTGGCAATTTACAAAAGAAAGAGGTTTAATGGACTTACAGTTCCAAGTGGCTGAGAGGCCTCACAATCATGGAAGAAGGCAAAGGTGCAAGTCACACCTTACACAGATGGCAGCACGCAAAAAGAGAGCTTGTGCAGGGAAATTCCCCCTTTTAAACCATCAGATCTCATGAGACTTATTCATGATCATGAGAATAGCATGGGAGAGACGTGCCGTCATGATTCAATTACCTCCCATTGGGTCCCTCCCACAGCATGTGGGAGTTCAAGATGAGATTTGGGTGAGGACACAGCCAAACCATATCATTCCATGTCTGCCCCCACCCAAATCTCATATCCTCACATTTCAAAACCAATCATGCCTTCCCAACAGTTCCCCAAAGCCATAACTCATTTCAGCATTAGTTCAAAAGTCCACAGTCCAAAGTCTCATCTGAAACAAGGCAAGTCCCTTCCAACTATGAGCCTGTAAAATCAAAAGCAAGTTAGTTACTTCCTAGATATATAATGGGGGTACAGGCATTGGATAAATACAGGCATTCCAAATGGGAGAAATTGCCTAAAACAAAGGGGCTATAGGCCCCATGCAAGTCTGAAATCCAACAGGGCAGTCAAATCTTAAAGCTCCAAAATGATCTCCTTTGACTCCATATTTTCACATCCAGGTCATGCTAATGCAAGAGGTGGGTTCCCATGGTCTTGGGCAGTTCTGCCTCTGTGGCTTTGCAGGGTACAGCCTCCCTCCTGGCTGCTTTCATGGGCTTGCATTGAGTGTCTATGGCTTTTCTAGGTGAAGGGTACAAGATATTGGTGGATCTACCATTCTGGGGTCTGGAGGACAGGGATCCTCTTCTCACAGCCCCACTAGGCAGTGCCCTAGTAAGGACTCTGTGTGTAGGCTCTGACCCCACATTTTCCTTCTACACTGCCCTAGCAGAGGTTCTCCATGATGGCTCTGGCCCTATAGCAAAATTCTCTCTGGACATCCAGGCATTTCCATACATCCTCTGAAATCTAAGCAGAGGTTCCCAAACCCCAGTTCTTGACTTATGTGCTCCCATAGGCTCAAGACCACAAGGAAATTGCCAAGGTTTGGAGTTTGCACCCTCTGAAGCCACGGCCTGAGCTCTTTGTTGGCCCCTTTCAGCCGTGGCTGGAGTGGCTGGAACACAGGGCCCCAAGTCCCTAGGCTGCACCTAGCACAGGTACCCTAAGCCTAGCCCAAAAACCTTTTTTTTTCCTCCTAGGCCTCAGGGTCTGTGATGGGAAGGGGTTATGTGAAGACCTCTGACATGCCCTGGAGATATTTTCCCCATTCTCTTGGTGATTAACATTCGACTCTTGTTCCTTATGCAAATTTCTTCAGCCAGCTTGAATTTCTCCTTAGAAAATGGGATTTTCTTTTCTATTGCATTGTTAGGCTGCACATTTTTCAAACTTTCATTCTCTCCTTCTCTTATAAAACTGAATGCTTTTAACAGCAGTAAAGTCACCTCTTGAATGCTTTGCTGCTTAGAAATTTCTTCTTCCAGATACCCTGAATAATCTCTCTCAAGTTCAAAGTTCCACAAATCTCTAGGGCAGAGGCAAAATGCTGCCAGTCTCTTTGCTAAAACATAACAAGAGTCATCACCTTTGCTCCAGTTCCTAACAAGTTTCTCATCTCCATCTGATACCACCTCAGCTTGGATTTCACTGTCCATATCATTATCAGCATTTTGGTCAAAGCCATTCAACAAGCCTTTATGGAGTGCCAAACTTTTCCACATTTTCCTGTCTTCTTCTGAACTGTTCAAACTGTTCCAACCCCTTCCTGTTACCCAGTTCCAAAGTTGCTTCCACATTTTGAGATATATACAGCAGTGCCTCTCTCTACTTAGTCATACAGTCTCAGGTATGTCTTTATCAGCAGTGTGAAAACAGACTAATATATTACAATTTACAAAAGAAAGAAGTTTAAAGGACTCATAGTTCCAAGTGGCTGGGGAGACCTCACAAACATGGTGAAAGGCAAGGAAGAGCAAGTCACGCCTTACATGGATGGCAGCAGACAAAAAGAGAACTTGTGCAGGGGAACTCCCTTTTTTAAAACTATCAGATCTTGCGGGACTTATTCACTATCACGAGAACAGCATGGAAAAGACCTTCCCCAGTGATTCGATTACCTTCTGTTGGGTCCTTCCCACAGCATGTGGGAGTTCAAAATGAGATTTGGGTGTGGACACAGCCAAACCATATGACTAATAATCAGAGAAATGCAAATGAAAACCACAATGAGGTACCATCTTACACCAGTCAGAATGGCTATAATTAGAGTCAAAAAATAAACAGATGCTTATACACTGTTTGTTGGAATGTAAATAAGCACAACTTCTATGGAAAACAGTATGGAGATTTCAAAGAACTAAAAATAGAACTATTATTTGATGCAGCAATCTTATTTACACAAAGAGAAAGAAATCTTTAGATAAAATGAAACCTGCACTTGTTTATTGCTGCAGTATTCACAACAGCAAAATCATGGAGCCGACCTAAGAGTCTATCAGCTGATCATTGAACAGAGAAAATGTGGTGTATATACATCATGGAATTCTACTTAGCTATAAAAAAACGAAATCATGTATTTTGTGACTCTGTGGATGGAACTGGAGGCCATTATCTTGCATGAAATAACTCAGAAACACACAAATACCACATGTTCTTATGAGTGGGAGTAAAAACAATGTGTACACATGACATACAGGGTGGAATAATAGACATTGAAGACTCCAAAAGATGAGAAGGTGAGAGGTGGGTGAGGGATAAAAAATTACCAATTGTGTACAATTTACATTATTTGGGTTATGGTTACACTAAAAGCCAGACTTCATTACTATGCAGTATACCCATGTAACAAAATGCACTTGTGAATTGCTTGAGGCATTCAAGGCTGCAGCAAGCAGTGATTGTGCCACTACACTCCAGCCTGGGAGACAGAGTGAGATCCTGTCTCCAAAAAAGAAATGCACTTTTACTCCCTAAATCTATAAAAATAAAAAATATTAAAAATAAGGTATTAAATCAACCAATACTTATAATGAGTCTGAAATTAGTCTGTATTAGTCCATTTTTGGACTAATATCTTAGCAAAGATATCTCAGCTTTTGGTGTGCTCAACAGTATGCAAAGCAATTAACTCAGTTTCTGACGTAGAGTAGATGTGTAATTAATTGGGAATCTTTATTGTTAGCTTAATAAATGTTCCCCTTATAATTAAATTGTTTATGGTTTTAGTTTATCTGTTTTCAAGAGCATACCGGTTCTTTGACGTTTACCTGGTAACCTTGTTTCTTTGGAGGTTTGACTCTATATGGTTGTGCAAGTGCGTGGTGGTTTGAATTGTCGGTTAAATCTTCCCTCCTCTAGTGAGAGTCATAAAATTATGCCCTCATTCAAATGCCCACCATTTAAAATAAATTAATGTGTCTCTAGTAAAAGCTAAGCGGTCAAAAACCAGCCCTTGTCCTTCTAGGTTTACAAAATTTCAATATTTCATATTTACAAGGGAAACTGTAAGAGTATTTCCAGTGTATGAATATCCCTTTTCTTATAAATACAAAAGTGTCAATGCTCACGGGACCTTTCATAAATCATTTATAATTTAAGGAGCAGAAAAAATGATTTGATTGTAAAATCTGTATGGCATATAGCTGATAAAGACTCATCAAGATGATACATAAGCAGCCTAAAAAATTTTAAACTAATTGCAAGATTGATTTAAGTTTCGGTTAAAGTGATCTTCCTTCATCTATGGCATGTTAGAGAAGGAAATAAAAAGATTATATCCTAGTATGATTTTACAGTTATTTCTTCCCGTGAAGCAAAGATATCTCACTTTTGGTGTGTTCAACAAACATTACTAAATGAAGCTAGACGGTTGTGTATACACGCTAAGTATGATGTTAAGAGCTGAGAAATTAAAGATTCATGAACCTCTTTGGATGGTGAGGGCCTTACACTGCACACGATTTGGTACATTGTGCCATGTCTCCCTAGCTGTAAGCTCCTTGAAGACAGATTGTATTTTATATATATTTATATTTTCCATGTTTGTGATCCTTATCCAGAGCAAGCTGTACATATCTGTTTGCAAACCAGTAGTCTGCCCATCTGAGTGAACACATTAAACAAAACCTTAGTTTTCATCTACCTTACTGTCTTCATTCTGGGTTTTCTGTTAGCTTTCCTTTACTTATGGGTCAGGAAGAAAAGCATCTGGATATCAAAGCTGCTTGTGATGCTACATCAGCAAATGTCCCGTGAGCATTGCCACTCTGCCCTGTCCATGCTGCCTGTGTCACAGCCTAGCTGCACAACAGGAGTTCTATAACTACCAGCAGTTGAGCCTTGATTTCTTTCCAACACTCTTTGTCCCGCATGCTTGCTCCTAATTAACCAAAGGTGAAGGACGGCGGCAATGCTGCCTCTTGTGTCAAATCCATTTATCTATTTTTTTCTCACACAACTTGTCAGCTAGAGGATCAGAGACACCTCTGTGTGGGTGTCTACAGTACAGCGTTAAAATACCATCTCTGAGGTAGTTGTTGCATTGTGGTACCATCCATCAACACGTGTTTGTATGTTAGGAGCTTGAGACCTGGAGCTAAGCAGAGCTGGGTTCAAATTCTGCCTCTGCTCTTTGCTGATTGTGTGACTGCAGGGGAATTACTTATCTGCTCCACTCCCCTTTAGTCCTTTTTCTTGATTAAAACCACATAAGAGACTTAAGCTGTTAGGAACTCAATTTTGTTACTAGTGAAAAAGAAAAACAGCAGCATCTACCATACAGATTTGTTTTAAGGATTTAATAAAATAATCCATATAAAGTATTTACACGCTGGTGCAGTTTGCCCTCAATAAAAATGTGCTTGCTATTCTTGCTGTTGTTCTATTCTTTCTGTATGACTTTTATATTATAATCCATTGTATGACTCTGTGTCATCAGTATATAGACCATTTTACAGCTCAATATTAACTTTTCTGCCTCATTCACTTCAATATGATCTGAAATGAATCTTCCTCTCTTCTATCTCTGTCTTGTTACTCCAGCTTTTGAATTTCCTAGGAGTTTTAGGTTTAAGGTAACCTTGAACTCCATTTCCTTATTTCTTTGCCTTTCTTCTTGTGGGCTACTCGTTGCCCTTATTTTTGACTTTCTGAATTGGAGACTGTGTACTTGAACTTAATGGAAAGTAAGTCTGCTGTAATTCAGGAGCTGCCACCTGTGTGAAGTACTGGCAATAACTACAGAGATTACACAGCTTATAAATCAATAGTGTTCACCTTCCTGTTGTTCTAATTTAAATTTATTTTAGTCCTTGGACCATACAAAATTTCTGAGATCTTCACTATTAGGCTGTGCAAAAGCAACTGTGGTTTTTCATCTCACATTTAAGTTTTGCCATTACTTCTCAATGGCAAAAACTGCAATTACTTTTGTACCAACATAATATTAACCCTCTGATATTTGGAATGGTTGAAAAAGACCATCCCCCTCTCTCCATTAAAAATTCTATGGATGCCAGCGCTGTTCATTCTCCTAGTGCCCTGCTCAGAGCAATGTTTAAATCAGGGACAGCTGCATGCAGTGAGATTGTTCTTTAGGGAGTGACCCCACCTTGTAAGGGAAATGGTCTGAGTTTGGGTGCCAAATCATCTAAGCTTAAGCAATATTTATTTAAGATAGCCCAAGAATGCCTGCTGCCCAGAACCTGTAAACTCTGGGGAAATAGAAATCGAGACTTTTCTGGTGGGAGTAGGAGCTATTGGCCCCTTCTAGCTCATTGCCAGGCAAAATGAGCAGTGACAATTTTCCCAGAGAAAATCCCCTATGACAATTCACTGGACAATCCCATGTGCCAGCCACAATTACTTAAGTGTGAGATCTAAAATTAGCAACCAGTTAATCATTCGATTTTAGCATTAATATTTAGTTAATCTCAGCTCTAATAATGACTAATTAATAAATCTAATTAAAGTTTATGAGAGAGCTCAATAAAGCTGAGCTTAAATTGAATAGGAAGTGAAAATCATGTTAATAATGTGGGGAAATAATATGAAATGCACTAAAAGTAGGATATAAAGTTTTAGAGTTGCTATGATAGGAAATGAAGATACAGGGAAGATTTTGAGTCAGAAAACTGTACCGTGAGAACAGTGTTCAGGGGATTATTGATTCAAGTGGCAATTACTGGCTCAGCAGGGAAGGGTGAGAGTGAGGGAAACCTGTTGTTCTAGAGCACTAACTAAAAGCAGTAATGGCAGAAATAGAAAACGTATTAAAAGCAAATGATTGACAGAAATTGGTGATCAGCTGGAATCCAGGAGTGAAGGAGGGGTTCTAAGATGGTACCTTTCTAGATGTTAACAAATTGGGTTTAGGTAGCTGGTGAGGCTCTGACGGAAGAGCATGTCAAGTAAACTTCTTGGGAATGAGAGGAAGGCTAACTTTTAGACACTGGGTGAGTCATTGCTGTGGAAGAAATTCACTGAAGGAATATTTAGAGAGAGAAGAAAACTCAAAGAAAAATTTCAATAATTTCTACAGTTTTTAAAACTTCTTTTTCATTTTCTAGTGTCAGGCAGAAAGAACTGGGTTTTAACCTTGTTCCTCTCAGTTACATTTTGTAAATGTCTCTACATTTCATCAAGTGTTAGTTTTCTTATCCATCATATGGGGAGGGAATAAATAATAAACATTACCTATTAGATAACGTGTGGGGAATAAATGTGTTATAGGATGTAAAGATATTTCTCAATATTAGGTATAGTCACCTCTCAATAGGTGAAACCTGATGAAAATATTACATATTCAATCCTTTGTGAGTACTGGGGAATGTTGAAAAAGGGAGTCGGAAGCAGGATAAGTTAGGATGTTTCTTCTCTTCCTCTTTCTATGAGGCTTGGAACTTTAAAAATAATACTATCTGCCTTTTGAATATGATGTCTGAATTATTAGGTGAAAAGATTCTGGATTTTTATCCTGAACATAGAGTTTTAAAAAGTCCCTTGGCGATTACTAGTGGACCCTGCAAAGACAAGTAGACCACAATGATGAGCTAGTTATAAAATGCATCATTAATCTGTCCACTCTGATACAGGTGATTTATTGAGATCAGTGCATGTTTCACTGTCTCTAAGTAACCACCAGCAGCCCTGATTTTGCTTTTTTCTTTAAAGGGAGGCAGCAAGCTTAATCATGCACTAAAAGATTTAAAAATTACAACCCCCAAGACCTGACCAAATACTTTTATGTCCCACTGACTGGAATAAAATGCAAATAATAATTCTGCATTACTTTCCCAGGAACACCATATGGAATAATTAGTTAATGAAGGTCAAGAACTTAAAAAATAATGATTAAACATGAAATAAAGGCTAAACATGATTGTAGTTTATTTTTTTTCCTATTGTGGAACTATCTCATTTCAGTGGCCTAGACCTTCTTTTTCTACAGCTGCAAAAATGCGTTTGGTAATTATGAGAATTAATCAAGCCCCAAACTGGATTATGGTGGTTGCAGACATCCTTAATTACAGGCAATGGAAAGCGAAGGTCATTTCTGGTTTGAATCCAACGAAGGTCAGTGCAGTGAAAAAGCCATTAACAACTGAATGTGATTTTGTGCTCTGAATAGAATGAACTGCCGCCTCAGCCCAATTTCTTCGTAAACAGGTGTTCTACATCTAAGCTAACAATCACAAAAAAGACCAACTGGTCCCTTAGCTGGCAGCCTTGATAAGCAGTGGTTCTCAGCCCTGGCTATACATCAGAATCACCTGACAGCACCGAACTTGGAGACGCCTAGGCAGCACCCAGACCAATTAAATTGGGATCTCCAAAACTGGAACAGAAGCATCAGTTTTGTTTTTTCTTTTTTAATAACTCTGGTTGATTCCTATGTGCAGTCATATTTTCACACCACTGTTTCATAGGAAGCAAAAGCCAAAAGCAACATTTTCCTCCTCTTAACATGCATTTCTTCAAGATAGCTTTGCAATAAATCATAACCTATGGTGAAAGTGTTTATGTCACTAATGTCTCAGTAAGGTAAGACCTGTAGATTAATGATACGTTTTAGTTCTTTTGAATACCTAGTTGAAAGCTTTGAGGACTATCATGACTTTAAAAAATCATTTGTAATCCCAAGCCCAGCTGTCAGTTGGATGTTTGACCCTATACCCTACCTGTGGACATAGATAGTTGAGGCCTATAAGGTTTCTGCACTCATACTTATTTATCACCCTGCACAGTTGCACAATTTAGATCTTTGCCTGAGGACAGAAAAGCTTTTGAACTTAATAATATGAGAAATGCAAATCCTCGGTTTTTGAATCTACCATCTTCAATTCAGGTAAACTGGCGGAAAGTATTATATCTCCTCGCAGCCTCTCTTTCTGCCTGGTACCAGTGACAATAAAATGCAAGCTGAACACAATCATAGATAGTGTGCTTGGAAAGGAAGCTAGAGATCATGGGAATGTGTAGTATCCCACCTGCTCTGGAACTCCAAGACTTTTGCCAGGTCATCGTGGTTTTCTCCATTTTGTCAACAATATTACTCTCTCTTCAGGAGATAGCCACACAGGCCCCTGGCAAGGATGAGCCAAACACGATGGCACCCTCTCATCTCCCACCTCTTACAAGAGCTCTGTGTTTGATCACCATGATTGCACTCCGTGACTGAAGTTTAAGTGCCATTGAATCGCAAAACATAGACAAGTCTATTCTGTACAACTAGCCTGGATTCACTCGTCGGGAATCAGTTTCAGTATTATTATTCTTAGAGCAAACACCTGGTCTTCTCTCCAGATTAGAAAAATCTTATAGAATAAGAATTTTAGAATAAGAATTCAACTCTCCTGTTTTCCAGATGAGATACTGAGGCCCATATTCACAAAGCTAGTTAGTGGAGGAGCTAGGATTTAACCTGAGACCTCCTAACCCTGACAAAGAGCTCTTTCCACCACTGCAGCTGCTCTTCTTTGAACAACTTGAGACCTCGATTTGAAATACAGGGTCTTTTTTTTCTTTGTTTAGCGCGGGCCGTCCATAGCATACGCTGTCTCTTTATGCTGCTCCCCAGCTCTTGGATACAGCTGACGCCATGGGTTTGGGAGACCTGAAAAACCCCACCGGTCTCCAAGTGCTCAACAACTACCTGGAGGACAAGAGCTACATCGAGGAGTAGGTTCCATCACAAGCAGATGTGGCAGTATTTGAAGCAGTGTCCAGCCCACCGCCTGCGGACTTGTGGCACGCCCAACGTTGGCATAATCACATCAAGTCTTATGAAAAGGAGAAGGCCAGCCTGCCAGGAGTGAAGAAAGCTTCGGGCAAGTATGGGCCTGCGGATGTGGAAGACACTACAGGAAGTGGAGCTACAGATACTAAAGATGATGATGACATTGACTCTTTAGATCTGATGATGAGGAGGAAAGTGAAGAAGCAAAGAGGCTGAGGGAAGAAGGTCTTGCACAATATGAATCAAAGAAAGTCAAACTTGTTGCCAAGTCTTGCATCTTACTAGATGTGAAACCTTGGGATGATAAGACAGGTATGGCGAAATTAGAGGAGTGCCTCAGAAGTATTCAAGCAGGTGGCTTAGTCTGGGGCTTGTCTAAACTAGTTCCAGTGGGATATGGAATTAAAAAACTTCAAATACAGTGTGTAGTTGAAGATGATGAAGTTGGAACAGATATGCTGGAGGAGCAGATCGCTGCTTTTGAGAACTATGTGCCGTCCATGGATGTGGCTGCTTTCAACAAGATGTAAATTCCATCTTGGATTATGGCATTTAAATAAAACCTTGAAAGATTAAAAAAAAATACAGAGTCTTCGTACCTCGCATTGTTTAAACTATTTTAAAGCACTTACCTGACAGTGACAAGAGGCTTAGAGATTATGACTTTTGAGAAGTGTTCAAGGTTTGAGATGAGGCCATGTCACATTTCCTATACTTTTTTGGAGCTTCCATTAAAATTTTGCAATTTAAAAATTCTCTTTAAAATATCAGAGGTCTTCAGAAAAATATGCAGAGTGATAAAGCCCTTCATGTTTAAGAAACAGTCTGGATAATCAGTGTATGGGACTGCAAAACCCTATTTTTACCAGGGAAATTACATTTGATGAAAACTTTTGGTCACTAAAACTATTGGGCCGCCACTAATATTCTTTAATATGTGAAATAACCTAAAAAAACTTTTAACACAAGATGCTAGCAGTAGTATTTTTGCTTTAGTAATTCAGCTTAATAGCAGGTTCAACTATGCACATTTAAAAGTGACACCAGAATAATGGAAGAAAAAAGCAAGCACTTATATAGTCCTTTTAAAAAATAATGGATAAGTTTATATAATAACATTCCATATTCCAGCAGTGCATTGTCATTAAATTTTCTGATCTTATAATTATGTCAAATTGCTTCCATAATATTTCCCATAGTACATCTCGTATTGGTTTTCAAAGAAATTACAAATTACAACAGCTGCTTGATTAGCTGATACAAGTAGGGGGCCACGTAGTATATTAAAATGTAATTGTCTTTCCTACAAGCTCTAATTATAAAAAATTTTTTAAAAAGCTGCACTGTTCTATCTGGCTGTCTGTTTTTATGACAGTACTATGCTGTTTTGGTTACTATAGCTTTGTATTATATTTTGAAGTTAGATAGTGTGATGCCTCTAGCTTTGTTCTTCTTGCTCAAGATTGTTTTGGCTATTTTGGGTCTCTTGTGGTTCCATACAAGTTTTAGAATTGTTCTTTTTTTTATGCTTCTGTGAAGAATGTGAATGGTATTTTGATAGAAATTGCACTGAATTTGCAGATCAGTTTGGGTTGTATGAACATTTTAACAATAATTATTCTAATTCATGAACGTGATATTTTTACACTTATTTGTGTCTTCTTCAATTTCTTTCATTATTTGAAGTGAAATAACTCAGGAACAGATGGACAGATGACACAGGATCTCACTCATATGTACAGTCTAAAAACATTGATTTTATAGAAGTAGAGAGTAGAATGGTGGTTATCAGAGGCAGGGTAGTTATGAGAGGGGGAGTACAGAGATGTTGCTCAAGTGACACATGGTTATAGTTAGATAGTAGGAATAAAGTTCAGGGGATCTATTATACTGCAAGGTTACTATAGATAGTGACAATGTATAGTGTTCTTAAAAAATGTAGAGAGTGGATGTTATGTGTTCTTACCACAACAACTACATGAGGTAATGCATTTGTTAATTAGCTAGACTTTGCTATTCCATAATGTATATATACCTCAAAACAGCATGTTACACATGATAAAACACACAGCATTATCCATCAATTTAAAATAATTAGGAGCTTTTTGGAGGTTTCTTAGGTATATGATCATATCATCAGCAAACAGCAACAGTTTGACTTCCTCTTTACTGATTTCAATGCCCTTTATTTCTTTTTCTTGTCTGATTGCTCTGGCTAGGACTTCCAGTACTATGTTGAATGGAAGTGGTGAGAGTGTCTTGTAGCAGTCTTGTTTTTGTCCTTGTCTTGTAGCAGTTCTCCGGCGGAATGCTTTTAACTTTTCCTCATTTGATATAATGTTGGCTGTGGGTTTGTCACAGATAGCTTTTATTACATTAAACTATATCCTGTCTATGCCGATTTTGCTGAGGGCTTTAATCATAAAGGGATGCTGGATTTTGTCAAATATTTTGTGTGTATCTATTGATGTGATCATGTGATTCTTGTTTTTAATTCTGTTTATGTGATATATCACATTTATTGAGTTGCATATGGGTATGAAACCCACTTGATCATGGTGGATTACCTTTTAGATATGCTATTGGACTTGGCAAGCTAATATTTTGTTAAGGATTTTTGCATCTATATTTGTCAGGGATATTGGTCTGTAATTTTCTTTTTTGTTATGTCCGTTCCTGGTTTTAGTATTAGGGTGATACTGGCTTCATAGAATGATTTATTCTGCAATTTTATTGCAGAATAGTGTCAATAAGATTGATACCAATTCTTCTTTGAATGTCTGATATAATAGAATTCAGTTGTGAATCTGTTTCGTCCTGGACTTTCTTTGGTGGTCAATTTTTAAATTACCATGTCAATCTCACTGCTTGCTACTGGTCTATTCAGAGTTTCTATTTCTTCCTGGTCTAATCTAGGAGGGTTTTATATTTCCAGGAATTTATCCATCTCCTCTAGGTTTTCTAGCTTATGTGTGTAAAGGTATTCATAGTAGCCTTGACTGATCTTTTGTATTTCTGTAGTATGGGTTATAATTATCTCCCATTTAGTTTCTTTTTTTTGTTTTTCAATTTTAAAACCATATATTTAAGCCATTATGTGTATCAGATCATTTATTGTTCATTTGTAAAACTAATTTTGTAAGCACATAAATTGTAAATTTCTATCACAGTTAGTGTTTCATCACTACTGTGAGAGGGCATCCTTAAAAATCAATTGTTAAGTCCTATTGGTATAAGTCCTTTTTGATTATTCTTCTCAAACCAGTAAAGTTTTGACATTAGCCATGATTATTTTATCACTTTTTATGTATGTTTTACAAAAAAATAGTGAACTTATCCACTCCACTCTTTTCTTCAGGATAAAAGTAGCTTTTCTAAGTATAATAGATCAACTAACTTGATCATCTTTTTTAGGCAGTGATTGAATTTTTTATTTCACAGAGCATAATCCATCATTTTTAAAATTTGGTTCCTTAGATTATAAAGCTAAAGATGCTGATTCTCATGTAAAATTTTTAAAAAGTTGTTTCTGTTTCATTTTTTATTCTAAGGAACATCAAACTAACTACATTTATAATCTTTGTCAAAGTTTTCAAATGTCATTCATTTTCATGATCCTAAATCCACTTTGGATTCTAGGATAAAACCTGTGAATGCTCACTACACACTGAAGATTAGAAAAAAAAATCTAGTAAGTTTACTAAACTGCAATTAGGATTTGGACCCAAATGCAAATGTGCACACCATAAAATTTCCTATACATTCTATAGATATAGGTAGTTTATTAACTATATTATTCTCTAAATATATATTATGTATTTAATTTGATTTAATCACATTCCATAGGTTGAATTTGGGGGTTGTTTTTAAAAGTGTTGAGAGTTTAGTGTTTATTTTTGTAATCCAACAACTTTATCCAAAAATGCAGAAAATTTTTCTGGCTGGCCAGGAGGATAACATTTCAGTGTTGATAAGTCCATTGACTGTAACAGCCCAGGAAGCGTGCTGCAGGTACAATAGAAGAGATGACCGTCTCTATGTAGCTGTTTTGCCAGTTCCAGCTGATGATCGTTCATCAACTTTTTGTTTATAACCACCACGAATGGCTTGCCTTTTTCCAGAGTCTCCAAACAGCTTCCTGCACCTGCGTGACTAATAACAAGATCTGCTTTCTGAATATCTTTTTTCAAGGAATCCTTGTCCCTGTAAACATCCAGAGTAAATGACTCAGTACTGAAGGGTTCAGGTACCACCGTTGCTCTACCAATTTGCAGGATAAGTCGGTTGTATCCAAGGCTCTCTATTTTTTGCAAACTGTCGGGTGCTGACACACACGCAATGAGGTTGTCAAAGCTGGTGGTCCCTACAGTAACAAACCCGCACTTCATCGCGCGGGTTCTGCAACCCAGGATCACAAGGGGCGGATGTCCCGTTTAGTTTCTAATTGAACTTATTTGGATCTTCTCTTTTCTTTTCTTGGTTAATCTCACTAATGGGCTATCAATCTTATTTATCTTTTCAAAGGAACTTCTTTTTGTTTCACTTATGCTTTGTATTTTTCTTGTTTCATTTAATTCTTCTCTAATCGTTGTCATTTCTTTTCTTCTGCTACTTTAGGTTTGGTTTGTTCTTGTTTTTCTAGTTCCCTGAGGTGTGACCTTAGATTGTCTGTGCTCTTTCAGATTTTGTGATGTACACATTTAGGGCTATGAACTTTTCTCTTAGCACCTTCTTTGCTGTATCCCAGAGATTTTGATAGGTTGTGTCACTATTATGGTTCAGTCTGAAGAATTTTTAAATTTCCATCTTAATTTTATTCAGCAAGATTTCAGGATACAAAATTAATGCACACAAATCAGTAGGTCAAAATTGATATATACAAATCAGTTATATACCAACAGTGACAAAGCTAAGAATCAAATCAAGAACTCAACCCCTATTACAATAACTGCAAAAAAATAAAATACTTAGGAATATACCTATCCAAGGAGATGAAAGACCTCTAGAAGGAAAATGACAAAACACTGCTAAAAAAAATCATAGACAACATGAACAAATAGAAACATATCCCATGCCCATGGTTGGGTAGAAACAATATTGTGAAAATGACCATACTGCCAAAGCAATCTAAAAATTAAAAGTAATTCCTGTCAAAATACCATCATCATTCTTCATAGAACTAGTAAAAACACCCTAAAATTCATATGGAACCAAAAAAGAGCCTGCACAGCCAAAGAAAAACTAAGCAAAAAGAACCAATCTGGAGGCCATAGTCACCAAAACAACATGGTACTGGTATGAAAATAGGCATGAAGACCAATGGAACAGAATGGAGAACCCAGAAAGGAAGCCAAATACTTACAGCCAACTGATCTTTGACAAACAAACAAAAATATAATTTGGGGAAAGGACACCCAATTCAACAAATGATGCTAGAATAATTAACAAGCCACATGTAGAAGAGTGAAACTAGATCCTCATCCCCATCCCTCACCTTATACAGAAATCAACGGAAGATGAATCAAGCACTTAAATGTAAGACCTGAATCCATAAGAACTCCAGAACAGCAGAAAAATCCCTTCTAGACATTGGCTTAGGTAAGGATTTCATGACCAAGAACCCAAAAACAAATGCAACAGAAACAAAGATGAATAGATGGGGACTTAATTAAGCTAAATTAAGCATAGCAAAATTTTGTGGTTGTTTGTGCAAAATTGCACAGCAAAAGAAACAATCTGCAGGGTATACAGACAACCTACAAAGTGGGAGAAATCTTTGTAATCTATACATCTGACAAAGGACTAATATCCAGAATCTACAAGGAGCTCATACAAATCAGTGAGAAAAAAATCCTGTCAAAAAGTGGGCTAAGGACATGAATAGACATTTCTTGAAAGAAGATATACAAATGGCTAAGAAACATATGAAAAAATGTTCAATATCACTAGTGATCAGGGAAATGAGAATCAAAAGTGCAATGTGATACCACCATATTCCTGCAAGAATGGCCATAATTAAAAAATAATTATAATAATAGATGTTGGTATGGATGTAATGAAAAGGGAACACTTTTAACCTGGCTGTGAATGTAAACTAGTACAACCACTGTGGAAAACAGTGTGGAGATTCCTTAAAGAACTAAAAGTAGAACTGACGCTTGATTTCAACAATCCCACTACTGGGTCTCTACCCAGAGAAAAAGAAGTCATTCTATGAAAAAGATACTCGCACACACATGTTTATTCAGCAGAATTCACAATTGCAAAAATACAGAACTAACCCAAATGTCTATCAGTTAGTAAGTGGATAAACAAATTGTGGTAAATATATACATACCATAGAATGCTACTCAGGCATAAAAAGGAATGAAATAATGGCATTAGCAGTAACCTGGATGGAACTGGAGATTATTATTCTAAGTGAAGTAACTCAGGAATGGAAAAGCAAACACTGTATGTCCTCACTTATAAGTGGGAGCTAAGCTATGAAGATGCAAAGGCATAAGAATGATACGATGGACTTTGGGGACAGGATGTGCTGGGGGTGAGGGATAAAAGACTACAGATTGGGTACACTGCTAGGGTAATGAGTGTACCAAAATGTCAGAAATCACCACTGAAGAACTTATTTATGTAACCAAACACCTAATCTTTCCCCAAAACCTATTGAAATAAAAGTTAATAAATTTAGGAAAAAAGCTGCAGTGAAGGAACTCATAGAAAACTGTCTCATACCAAGTCCATGCTCTCATGGGTCTTATGTATCAGTGAGAAAACATAATAATAAAACAATATCAAGTGAGAGACAAATAATGTCAAGGAGAGTTCAGCAGTGCATGAGGAGGTGTAACTGATAGGCAGTGCATTTTAGAAAGATTGGTCAGAAAAGGCTTCTCTGACAAGATGATTTTTGGCAGAGATTTTAACAAAGGATAGAAGAGCATGCCAATCTGATAAATAGTTTAACATTTTTTTAAACTACTAAGATGACTTATCCTAAACCCAAGTTTATTAATCAGAGTTCATTGTCACAGGTTATAGAAAGGGATTTATTAAAAGCATATTGGAGCCTGTAATCCCAACACTTTGGGAGGCTGAGGCGGGTGGATTGCCTGAGGTCAGGAGTTTGAAACAACCCTGGCCAACATGGTGAAACTCCATCTCTACTAAAAATATAACAGTTAGCTGAGCGTGGTGGCAAGTGCCTGTAATCTCAGCTACTTGGGAGGCTGAGGCAGGAGAATCACTTGAACTGGGGAGGCAGAGGTTGCAGTGAGCTGAGATTGTGCCACTTGACTTCAGCCTGGGTGACAAGAGTGCAACTCCCTCCCAAAAAACAAAAAAAAGCATATTGGATAGTTCACAGATGCTCCAAGTGGGTAGAAAACTTGGGGGCGACTCACATGGACAGGAAAAAGTGGTATGATGGAAAAACACAGCCATTATTACCCCAAATGGGAATATCAGCTGCTGGAACCCCTAAGAAAGCTGAGCAGGGCTTCAGTTTGCAGGCACTGGTAGAGCCACCATTGAACATTTTTTTAATCTCTACTTTTTTGCCATCTTCTTGCTAGTGAAAATTTAGTACCACCAAGTCTGATTAGCAGAGCCTATGTCTTGTGCCAGTCCCTAATTACAAAGAATACATGATGGTGAATGGTTGGCATTTTCAGCTTTTATGGCTGGGGAAATCCACAAACACAGGAAAGGCTTCAGGTGCTGGAGGGTTATAAAGAATGATAAATTCTACAATAGCAGGAATCTCTTACAGCTCAAACATTCCTTAATAGTAACAACTTTTTCTTATATTGTTTCTAGATTCAAAAATAGTTGATAACACTTTGGTATTTATAAAGGTAACTTATTTATTGAAAATATTAACTATCCAGAGTAGCCATTATATTTGCATGCAGTTCAATACTCAAAAGATCTGTGAGGTTTTGAAGCAGAAAAAGAATTTCACTTCAGCTAAGGGATTTAGATTATATATGAGGGTATATATAATTTACTCTTGAAATGGGTTATTGAATTGTTGCTGAATAAATATGAGATGATATATTGAAATAGATGCAGTGTGCATATGTAAATAAGTTGAGTATATGTAACTGATTTCACTACCCTGTGAGAACATATATGATAAAATTAACATTAACAGCTAAATCTCAATTGCGCCAATATCCAAACCATTTTGTATGGCTTCAGTCTACCCTCAAATGTTGTCTCCATGGGTGATGTCAGATGTTTCTAGCATGATGGAATCCCATGTGCCCTGGAATAAGATTTCTCACGTGGCTATTCCTTACTTGTTGGCTTAACTTCCTGCTATATTGGAGTCTTCTGGGTGACAGGTATTTTCTGCTGTTTCCCCCTTTTAATTTTCCACTGGACCTCAAGGTAGCACTGTATAAGCTTAGAGCTTCATAACATTTTTGATGTTAACTGTAAGTTTTTTCTCTTACCCCTTCATTTTCAGAGGTTTAAAACTGATTAATCAGTTGAAGGAAGGGGACAACACAACATCTGTCCTTTCTGAGTACTCTTTTCACAACTATCATCGTCTTACTTGTACTATCACCACAAACAAGAAAATGTCACCTTTCTTCTTCAAGTGGAAAATTAAAACTTCTCCCTCATGTCTGTAGACACAGATACGTGCCCACGGCACTCCACAAAAAGCAATCTATGTAGGTTAGGCTTAGTGAAGATACCCTGATACTCTTGCACTTGTACATATGGAAAATAGACTTTATGATGGTTAGCTGTACAAACCGGGTAGTATTTGGTTTATACATTTATTTGACTGTCTTTTACTCTAGTTAATGCAGAAGCTCAGGTGTTCAAATTACCCAAGCTCTCTGTTCCAGCAGTTATTTTCAAATCCAAATTGGGAAGTAATGGGTTCCTGATTTATTTAAATAAAATTTGTTAAAATGTGCCATTATCAACAGCAGTGCTCTAGCCTGGCTCAGTTAGATCAGAAACAGATCAAAATGCAGAAAACTCTGCTGTTTGCTAACTGAACTGCTTTGCTTAGCTGTTTTGGGGCAATTAGTAGCTTGAGGAAAAAATGAATAACAGATTTACAACCGTGTATAATATGCGCATGTTCCTCAAAGAAATCAAATTACATTTAAAAGCACTGTTTTATTTTTCTTAATGACAACCTAATTTGGGGAAAAAGGGATGGATATTTGTACTACCATTTTACAGATAAGAATTTTGACTTGCTGAGAGAAGATCACAAAGTAAAAGGTGAATAAACTACTTCTAGACTGTAAGTCTCTGGCCTAAAACTCTTCTACTATCTATATAATAATGCTGTTTAAAATATGGATCTGTGTTCATATAATTTCTATCATTGATGTGTTAATAATTTGATGACACCTTACCTATGTACTTTCTATATTGATTTCTTAAGTTCTTTGAGACCTGTTTTTTCTTACCTAAATTTCTTACACATATGAATCTTGAATTTAGTATTTTGTTTAACATGAAGGCACTTTAGGCTTCACAAGAGACCAAATTTATATAGTATGGAATTTAATACAACAGCTCTATCTTAGATTCTAAGAGTATCTTATTTTCAAAATTTCTGTGAGAATGTCGTAAATCTCCCCTTTAACACTGTCCTAGAGACTGCCCTGTGCCAGCTTAGCTGACAATTCACTGTTAGCTTTGAACTAGAAGCAATCTCCCTTTTTGCTCTGTGTCGAGTCATCAGTATGTATTTCAAGCTCCATTTCTAAAACTGACCTAGTGCTGGCATGTCACAGTATTTTTGGCTAATGAATATGATTTTGTCTTTCCCAGATAATTATACAAAGAATTAATTGCTTCAGAGTCCAGATATCCATATTTAACAGGTTGTAAAGACACACATTTTTCTTTGACAAATGACAGTTTGTATTGGTATTCTTTTTCCTCAGAATCCAATACTGCAAAGACAGTAAAAACAAAAAACACCATATTTTCTTCCAGTATAAATATAATGCATGTCTCAGTCAAAGGAAGGAGCTCATAGTGCTTTAAATATTTTGTATTTTCACAACAATATTTCTGTGATGTGAATGAGAAAAGGTTTTCATCTTCTTTTTATTATAACCAACAAATATTGACTGACATTGTTATTTTACTAGGGAAGCAGGAAACAAGCATGTTTAAGGTTGTATCAGCCTCAAAGCCACTCATGTGCTAGATGGAGTAAACATTTGGTAAGATAATACTGCAAAATTATATGACGTGTGTGTGTGTGTGTGTGTGTGTGTGTGTGTGTGTGTGTATATTTATTGGTTAAACCTCATATTACAGAAGCACGTCTACTTATGACATTTTTAACGCTGAAAATATTGTTGATAGCAATGCTATTGGCCAAAGCAAAGCATGCCAACAACAAGAGGGTTGATGGTGTTTACTGTAGGCCACTTTGACCTTCTGAATAGATGGGATTTCAAACAGCTTTTCACATGCTAATGATTGTAAATATCTGTAAATGCCAAAAGAACTCAGAATAAGACGGAAGCGGTTGGAGAATATGGGATGTAAAATATACTTTAAAGAAAGAGTTAGACATATTAGCGGACAGCAGGAAAAGGGAATGAAGTGGGCATGGAAAGAAAAGTGGAAATGTGAATGGCCATTTGGTGAAAACTAAGGAGATCTGGTAGGATTTAAGAGTAGTTTTTTTTTTTTTTTTTTTTTTAAAGATGTGTGGTGTCACACATCAGGAGAAATAGAAAGTAATTGAAAGTTTACAAGTAGAAGGTAAAGTATGCAAAAACTGTGTTAATGTGTAAGAACTATTGCTGAGGAGCAGGCTGACATCAAGAAAACCAGTTGGGAAATGGGTAAGGATAGGAACTAGATTTATTAAGCATCTGTTGTTATGTGCTAGTCCTTGCGGTATGTGCTTAGCATGTGGTTTTTCATTTGACTTCAGAAACTGTCAGAGTATAGGCAGGATGAAAGCTAATGAGCAAAGTGTTAATGCGAACGGGAAGAAAGAAACAGTTTAAAATTAGACAGGATTTGAAGCCTGACTCCATGGAGCAAAATGGGAATAGGTCAAGAATATCATAAAAACTAAAAGTAAAAAATTAAATTCAAGAAGAATATCTCAAAAGTCTTTAAACTGAATTTCAACAGAAACATTCACATGTAGGAAGGAGGAAGAAAAGTAGCAGAAGATGACAAAAGATAAGGAGTTTAAACTGAAGAAGGAGAATTGAGAAGCACAGAGTTATAGAGATCCAGGGATGGCACAGTTTTAATACTGAAAAGAGAAGCTTTCACTAAATAGCTCCTCTTATAATTCAGGTCCTGCAGCTTTCACTACTGTCGTCTACGTAATTACTAACCTGGCTGCTGGAGTTTGAAATAAATCTGTTCCTGCTGCCTATAAATTGAGCTTATTGGATGGAGAAACATAGTAGGGCATGACTATTGGTTTTGGCAGCTGACAGATTCTGATATCTTTAACTGAGAGTAAAAATCCGATAGAAAAAAATTATTAATACATTCCTATAAAGCAAGAAAACATTACCAGTCATCATAACATCATCTGCTGATGCTGTATTGGAAGAACTTTCTTTTTCTTTTTTCTTTTTTTGTTTTTGTTTTTGTTTTTTGTTTTGAGATGGAGTCTCACTTCCTCTGTTGCCGAGACTGGAGTGCAGTGGGGCAGTCTCTGCTCACTGCAGGCTCTGCGTCTGGAGTTCAAGCGAATTCTTGTGCCTCAGCCTTCCAAGTAGCTGGGGTTACGGGCATGCACCACCACTCCTGGCTAATTATTGTATTTTTAGTACAGATGGTGTTTCATCATGTTGGTCAGGCTGGTGTCGAATTCCTGGCTTCACGCGATCTACTCACCTCAGCCTTTGGAAGTGCTGGGATTACAAGCATGAGCCACTGTGCCGGCCCCCGGAAGATCACTCTTCTAATACTTTTTTTTAATTTGCCTTATCCCTTGCTCTCAGTTCCCAGGAAACAACCAGCGGAAAACCAAGACGGTAGACAGAAAACAAAACAAAACAAACAAAACCCAAATCAAACCCAAACCCCAAAAACCTTGTTATGTGTATAACATGAGATAATGGTTTGTTGATTACTGCCTGTTATATCCCCAGTTATGCCATTAGTACTCCACAGTCACAAACTCCAATTAGTACACATGGAGAGAAGGAAAACAGAGTCGCAAAATCTGAGGATTCTGAGGGTAATGACATCAGTGAGCCTTCACTGCAAATTTCACTGTTCTTGTGAAAATAATTTCTTTCTTTAATAGTAAGGAAGGTGCTTTTCATGTTGAGACCTCATTCAAAGATGGGATACTATTGGTTAATGGCTTAAATAATCATATTTTTATTTAAGTTGATGAAAAAGACATCTTTATCTTTTTTCTTTCATCCAGTATAAATAAAATTAGATGTAGTTTTTGTCATTAATCAAATAGATATGAGCTAAAAATGGTGAAAAATTTAATTAAAAGTAGAAATAACTGCATTCCTGAGTAGTTTCAGCATTAGGCTTGCTGTTTTCAGGGAGGGAATTAATTAAATGACTCCTTCAAAACATTTATGATATGATCTATTATAGAAAGGAGATCTTTCAAAAGTGAGACAATGGGGGAAATTAAAGGTCTATTTATATCATTAATAGAGCATTAAATATTAAAATACTTTGTTTATTAGCCTTTGCCTTTTATTTGTGCATGTAAGTGGATGCCTAGATTCAGGGTGAGAGCACTGTGCAGTTTGAAATGCGTATTTAGTGTTGTAATTGCATGCCTATTTTAAGTGTGGTTTTCTGAATTTTTGGCTATGAAAGCGAAGCAAAGCAACAAGTTTGGGGCAAAAATTTACCCACAGTTTATCTTACACAAGAGCTACAGAAAGAATTTGTGGTAGGCAAACCAACTGTACACATTGAAAGTATGTACTAATATTTATTAAAATGGTTTTATGATTTTTATTCTGTCAAAATATTTGCTGTGTTTAATTTCCAAATAATATTGAAGAGAGATATTTCCATATTTGTTCAAAGAACACATTAATTAAAAGAGGATGGGAAACTCCGCTTGGATAATGTATTTTCTAGCATTTGTGACAGGCTGGTTTTGAGAACAATCCATGGCATACAGTGAGCACTTCATAAATATTCGTTTAATAATTGGGCTGGAAAATAACTTAATCTTACTGAATCTTGATTTTCAGTGATTAGTTTTTGTATTCCTCCACTGTATGTGTTTTACCGTTATTATAGAACTGATTATGAAACCTGGAATGAAACACAGTAGAAAAATGTGAGGAAACTTTTTGAAGGAGAAAGCTGTAGTACATAATTTTATTTAAGCCTTTGCATTGAGTTTTGAGGAAGACTATTTATAAAAGAATGGGTAGTAGCAAGCTTGGGAGCTACAGAGCTTATGAAAGCAATATTTGCAGTTAAATTTATGCATTAGAACATTGGTTTTCAGACTTGTTCAGCTGTCGTTCTTCTGTAATACAAATGAAAGCTTTGTTTCTCTGGTTGACTTGGAACCAAGATGGCTTGGAGTTACATTTTCTTGCCACCCAACTTCTTTTATGACAGCCATAGCAGGGCTCTGAAGTGCAAAGTTTGAAAATGACTGCATTAGAAATAAGCTACGTGGGCTACACAAGAAGACAAATATTTGTTGACTGACTTACTGATGGAATAAATGAAAGTATGAGTGGGTGAATAGACTGATCTAGCTGAGTAGATGAATAAGCAGGAGCAGCAGCAGCTAGTGGAGGAGTATGGGCAGGAGGAAGAGGGTGTGGTGGTGAAACACTGAGTGCGTTCTATGTGCTAGATATGGTTCTAAGCTATTTACTCCATGCTCGCAATAAATCAAAATAAGGAAAGTACTATTATCATTTTCATTTTACATACATGAAAACTAATCATAGGGAGGTTAAGCAACTTGCTCAAAAATCACAGTGAATAAGTGATCATACTCCTGAATAAATCTTACTGATTACTATCAATATAATTAAAAATATATTAATTAAAACGATAAATTGAATAAAATAAGTGCTTGTCTTATTTCTATACATATATTTATATGTCTATATCTACATCTATATCTCTACCATGTGTCTGATAATATGTAAAGCGTGTAGGATAAATCAAATGAGGAACAAAATGATTTTCTTCCTTTGAAACACATGTGGTCTGTTAGAGAGATGCATTTACATATAATATTTACCTATAACATTATATCAGATGCATTTACATGTTTATGGTTAGGTGGTTTGCTTAATTCAGAAAGTAAAGGAAGTGAGAAATCAGGGCTTGCTGAGATCACTGTAACCTGGAATCATTCTCAAAAGCTTTATTTAGGAGTTGAGACATCAAATAAAAAAGTGTAGGGTAGGTAAGGAGGATAAGATAATTTTCTAGGTTGGTGGGAAGATGAGGACAAATATGATTATAAATACCGGACATGCTGATGCCCATATAGAGATAGATCTAATAATATGGTTTGTGTTGGGCAGCTGGAATGTTGGATTGGAATGTTAGACAGTTTTTAGAAGTCTTGAATACAGAGGATAAAGTTTGTGTTCTCTCTTGACATTGATTGGGGATATTTTTGAGAAAACGTAGTAGGTGGGAAGTGGTCTGACGGCAGCAGTTAATGCTGTAATGGGATTAGCTGGGTGGTGGATACAAAACAAATTACTGCAGGGATTGTGTAGACTTTGAACTAATGAAATGTGTTAAGAAGGTATTGCAATAACTCAGGACTGGGCATTAAGGAGCACCCAAACTGGGTCATGATACTGGCAATACAGATGAAGACAGAGAAAATCAGAAATAATTTTCTTTTGGTGGAATTCAGTCACTTGCATTCGTCTATAAGTTACAAAACTCAGTGAAATTCTACCGACTATTTTCTGAGTGCAAAACAACTTTGTTATGTGGTCATGAAATACGGTAGCTGCTTGCCTCAGATTGTTCAGCTTGTTGCAGCTGTAAATCATGGTATAAATACCTCACAACAGGAAATTTCCTGGGAGTCAGACACAAAGTGTATAAAATGAGCCAGAAGAGATCTGGTACTCTCAAAAAATAAATGTGAACCGTTTAAGAGTAAGAAAATTTGACACAAAATTATTCAATGAAAATCAAACAATTCCCCTGCATGGATCATCTACGCACGTCTAATTACACTGCCACAAATTAACATTCACTTTGAAAAATAGACCATAACATTTTGCATGAGTCAGGGATAGATATCTCTTCAATTTTATGGATTTTATACATGAAATCATTTTAAACATTAGTGCAAATTGCTGTAATTAGAAAACTATGCTCCAATAAATTTTCACTAGAAAAAAAAAACGGTTACTGGTAATTTCGAGGTGCTATAATCATTCCATTTTACCTGATATGAATATCATAGGACAGCAGAAGGTGGCAAACTTTTCCAGGGGAAATATATCCTTATCCTGAAAGGCATCGATGTTAAAGTGTGCGTTACACATTTTTTTTTTTACTATAATATTTATCCAATGCCTTTACTGCCATCAGTACAGCACATTTTTCTTTTCTTTTTTTTTTCCCCCGAGACAGGGTCTTGCTCTGTCATCCAGGCTGGAGTGCAGTGGCACAGTCTCGGCTCACTGCAACCTCCGCCTTTCGGATTCAAGTGATTCTCGTGCCTCAGCCAGCCGAGTAGCTGGGATTGCAGGCATGCACGCACCATCATGCCCAGCTAGCCTGAGTATTTTTAGTAGAGCTGGGGTTTCGCCATGTTAGCCAGGCTAGTCTCCAACTCCTGGGCTCAAGTGATCTGCCTGCCTTGGCCTCCCAAAATTCTGGGATTACAGGCGTGAGTCACCTCACCCAGCTGACAGCACATTTTTCAACTCGACTAGTTTGGAATCCAAAGCAATGTAATTTCCGAATAGTTTATGCTGAAAATTAGGAATGGCATTTGTTCCATAGGATAAGCTAATAGGAAAGAGGGTACTGATGTATAATAAATCTGTGGATCTGTGGGTTGTTCAGCATTACATAATTTTTATCTCCATGCTTGGCTTCCCTTCTTGAACAGCTCTGGAGGACCCCAAAGCCAGCTGGTGAGGAATAAAAAGCAAGAGAGAGCTTCTCTATGATGGTCATAAAGAAAGATGGCAGGGTCAAGAGATAAAGGGCTGCTTTTTATGCCCCAGTTAGAGCTTTCTCTCAACCCTAGCATTCTGGAGAGTTTCAATATAGCTGGTTCCCAAGCTCTTCTCTCATTCTCTACCTTGCTTTACACCTCCACACTCTTCAGAGGTGGAGAATGAGAAAATCATTTTGTGTTTTTTTTTTTTTTGCTCTCTCTGTAGGAAGACAGCTGAGAGGAAAGAAAGAGGCAGGCCAACTCACAGCTGGGTTGGGAAGGACACCAAGCCTGGCTTTGGCATTTTCTCACCATTGGCTGTTTTTCTGTCACTCCCTGTGTGTCTTCTTTCCAATTGTTATGAGCTTAATTGCATTCCCCCCAGATTCATATGTCGAAGCCTTAACCCCTAGTGACTCAGAATGTGACTGTTTTTGGAGATAAGGCACTAAAAAGGTGATTAAGTTAAAATGGGGCCTTTAGGGTAGGTTCTAATCCAATTTGACTGGTGTCTGACAATCCCACTCTGGGTATATATCCAAAAGAAAACAAATCAGTATATCAAAGAGATATCTGCACTCACATATTTTTTGCAGCACTCTAATAGCCAAGATATGGAATCAACCTAAATGTCCATCAGTGGATGAATGGTTAATGAAAATGTGGTATGTATACACAGTGGGATACTATTCAGCCATAATGAAGAATGAAATTCTGGCATTTGCAGCAGCATAGATGGAACTGGGGTACGTTGTGTTAAGTGAAATAAGCCAAGCACAGAAAGACAAATATCATGTGTTCTCACTCATATGTGGGAGCCTAAAAGAGTGAATCTCATGGAGGTAGAGGATAGAATGGTGATTACCAGAGGCTGGGAGGAGGATGAGGAGGATGAAGAGAAGTTGGTTAAGGGGTACAAAATACAGTTAATAAAAGGGATAGTTGTAGTTTTCAATGGTACAGTAGGAAAATTATAGTTAACAATAATATATTGTATATTTCAAAATAGCCAGAAGAGAAAAATTGTAATGTCCTAACACAAAGAAAGCTGTTTGAGGTAATGGATATCCTCATCAACCTGACTAGATTATTATACATTGTATACAGTCATAAAAATATCACATGTACCCCACAAATATGTACCACTATTATACATCAGTAAAAATATTAGAAAATGAGGGAAAAAATAAACACCAGGAAGGTGTTTGTGTGTGAAGAGGCAGCAAGAGGGAAGCCATCTGCAAGCCCAGTGGAGAGAAGCCTTAGAGAAAGCCAACCCTGATAACACCTTGACCTTGGACTCTTAGCCTCTAGAGTTGTGAAAACATAAATTTCTGTTGTTTAAGCCACCCAGTATGTATTATTTTCTTATGCACTCTCTAGCAAATGAATATACAAATGCTCCTTGACTTATAATGAAGTTATGTCTCAATAAGCACTTAATACATCTAGCCTACTGAATATCATAACTTGACCTAGCCTACCCCAAACATGCTTAGAACACTTGCATTAGCTTACAGGCGAACAAAATCATCTAACACAAAGACTACTTTATAATAAAGTGCTGAATATCTCATATAATTTATTGAATATTGTACTAAAAGTGAAAAACAGAATGTTTGTATGGGTGCTAGAAGTACGGTTTCTACTGAATGTTTATCGCTTTTGTACCATTGCAGAGCTTATTGTGCTGAGTTGTGTCAGTGTCGGTCAAGTGTTAGGAAATTTCCTAGAGATGTTCTTTATTCAAAGGAAAGTATTGTTCAGGACTTAATCCTAAACCCTGGCTGATCCTCTGGTGCTTTGGTTTGTTTTGATAATGTATTTTAAAAAGTCATTTTTAAGCAGAAAACATCATGAAATTCTTATTATTTTCTTGTATTTTAGGCTGAACTTCGAAACCTATTCTCTTTTAATCACATCATTAAAAAAGCTAAATTTGACAAAGGGGATGGAAAAAGTATTTTATTTAGGGTTAGGGCCTAATGATTTTTCTAAAAGTCCGTTTTGAAGATACTGTGGTGGTCCAGGCTTCTGTTTCATAGTTTTAGATTTTATGTTTAGATCATAATCTATTCTACAATTAGTTTTTGTATGTGAGAATCAGTTAAAGGCTGAGCTTGTTGCATATATATGTATACATATATAAGTATATATGTGTGCATGTATATATATATATAACTAACAGTTGATGCTTAAACAACATGGGTTTGAATTGCATGGGTCCACGTATTCATGAATTTTATTCAACCAAACATGAATGAAAAATACAGTCTTTTCAGGATGCAAAACCCTATCTGGAGGGCCATCTTTTCATATATACCTTTACTTGAGTTCCAGTAGGGCTGACTGTGGGACTTGAGTATGCATGGATTTTGATATACATGAGCAGTCCTGGTACCAATCCAACACATATACCAAGGAATGACTGTATTTGGTGTATGAGTATCCCAATTCAGTGGGAGAAAGGTACTTTGTAAAATGAATGAACTAGTTCATACATGTTTGGGAGGACCAGGATGATAAATTCTAGTTACAAGGCACATGAAAGAACAAACAATAGAATATAAAGCATATGTCAGAGCATTGCACTAGAATTATACTCCTGGATAGAAGTATATCTCTCAGATAATATAAATTATATTTGTTTTCTTTAATATGCCTGTTTGCTGTTTGATTTAAATATGGCTTAATTATACAATGTTGTGGATAAACTTTTTTTTTTTTTAAAAAGGAGGGAGTACTTTAATAGCTTTTTCAGGTAACTGGAGATATTCTTTGATTTTTTTAAAATTATTTTTTATTTTTTATTTTTGAAAGAAAAAGATGAAAGAAAGTGAGAGTGAAAGAAAGAAAAAAAAGAATGTAAGAGAGAAAGAAAGAGGAAGAGAAAGAGGGAGAGAGAACAGGATTCTTGTTCTATTGCCCAGGCTAGAATGCAGTCTAAAAATGGCTATTAAAAACCTCTATTATGCCAATAATTGTGCTTAACAATGGAGACAGGAAGGAATAAGGGCTGAAAATAACGAACAAGCGGCCAACCAGTGTTTTACTTAAACCTGTGAAATGCTATGCAATTGCTGAGGAGTGATTTACTTCCAATTATGTGGTCACTTTTAAAATAGGTGTAATGTGATACTGAGAAAAATGTATGTTTTATGGATTTGGGGTGGAGAGTTCTGTAAATATTTGTT
>CAUYLG010042899.1:0-11958 GCA_963573385.1 Cacajao melanocephalus
CCTTTGCAAGGGAGGGTGGACAGAGAGTGCCAGGTGCTGCTGATCTGTCCTCTCAAGGGAAGGCAGGGACCCTGAGGGTCAGCATCAGCAGGGAGGCGGGGGGCAAACAGCCAAGTGTGTTCCCCTACCCAGGGGTCTAGATTGAGGGTCCCTGGGGTTTTGGTGGGTCCCGCTGGAGTCTCCAGGCTCTGGCTTCAGAAGGTTGGAGTCAGTAGCAAGAGGAGCTGAGGCAGAGCCCAGCAGAGCAGATCTCAGGATTTCCTGGTCATTGAAACTGGAGAAGTATCAGGGGCCACTGAAAGCAGTGATGGGCACCACCATGCTTTAGAGACCAGGGAAGTCTGTAGACCTGCAGGTTCTTGGTTCTCTTTATGTGGTGAATCACATTTATTGATTTGCATTTATTGATTTGCGTATGTTGAGCCATCATTGCATCCCTGGAATAAAGGGATGAATTGTCTTTTCGATGTGCTGTTGGTTTCAGTTTGCTAGTATTTTGTTGAGAATTTTGGCTTCTCTGTTTGTCGGAGATATTGGCCTGTAATTTCTTTGTTGTGTCCTTTGATGATTCCTCCCTTATTCATTCTATAATACCAAAACTCAATAGTGCATCAAAAAGACAATTCATCACACTCAAGTGGACTTTATTCCAGGGATGGAAGGATGGCTCAGCATATGCAAATCAATAAATGCAACTTACCACATAAACAGAACTAAGAATGAAAATCATATGACCACCTCAATAGATGCAGAAAAGCATTCCATAAAATCTCTCCTGCTAGATTGTTTGGAATCATTTCAGTCACTTTGGTCTTAGTTCTTTATACATCTGGTAAAATTTGGTTGTGAATATGCCTGGTCCTGGGCGTTTTTTGTTGTTGGAAGATTTTTTTTTATTATGAATTTGATTTTATTACTCCTTATTGGTCTGTTCAGTAGTTATATTTCTTTCTAGTTTAATCTTGGGAGGTTGTATGCTTCTAGGAATTTATCCATTTCCTCTACATTTTCTACTTTGTGTGTATAGAGGTACTCAAAGTGCAATCTGATAATCTTTTGTTTTTTTGTGATATCAATTGTAACGTTAGCCTAACATTTTTGATTGTACTTATTTGAATCTTCTTTTTTTCTTGGTTAATCTAGCTAGTGGTCATTAATTTTGTCTATCATTTCAAATAACCAGCTTGTCTTGATTTTTTTATTGTTGTTGTTTGTTTGTTTGAGATGGAGTTTTGCTCTTATTGCCCAGGCTGGAGTGCAATGGCATGATCTTGGCTCACTGCAACCTCCACCTCCTGGGTGCAAGCGATTCTCCTGCCTCAGCCTTTCGAGTAGCTGGGATATTAGGCATGTGCCACCATGCCTGGCTAATTTTGTATTTTTAGTAGAGATGGGGTTTCTCCGTGTTGGTCAGGCTGGTCTCGAACTCCCGACCTCAGGTAATCTGCCTGCCTTGGCCTCCCAAAGTGCTGGGATTATAGGCATGAGCCACCACGCCCAGCCAAAACCAACTTTTCATTTCGTGGATCTTATATATCATTCTGTTCTGTCTTAGTCTCACTTAGTTCTGCTCTCATTCTTGTTATGTCTTTTCTTCTGCTAGATTTTGGTTTGGGCAGACAGCCAGGAGAGCTGCAGAGAAAAGCTAAGCAGATCCTGCACCCAGTATAGAAGTGTTCTCAGACTCAGATCCTTCTTGTTCTCTTTCCTTGAGGTATGGTGTTAGGATGTTAATTTGAGATCTTTCTTTCTCTTTAATGTAGGCATTTAATTCTGTAAAGTTGCATCATAGTTCTGTTTTTGCTGTCCCACAGAGGCTTGGGATGTTTTATCTCTACTTTCATTTGTTTGAAAGAATTTTTTTATTTCTGTCTCAATTTTGTTGTTTACCCAAGAATCATTCTTGAACAAGTTGTTTAGTTTCCATGTACTTTTGTAGTTTTGAAAATTCCTCTGGATATTGATTTATAATTTTATTCCACTGTATTCTGAGGATACTTGATACTTTATTTTTAATGTTGAGACTTGCTTCATGGCCAAGCATATGGTCGATTTTAGAGAATATTCCATGCTAGATGAGAATGTATATTCTGTGGTCATTGGGTAGGATGTTCTACAGTTATCTATTAGATTCATTTAGTCTATAGTCCAATTCAAGTCCTGTGTTTCTTGATTTTTTGCCTCAATGATCCATCCAGTGGTGTCAGTGAGGTGTTGAAGTTCCCACTATAGCTGTCTTGCTATCAACCCATTTTCTTAGGTCTGCTAGTATTTATTGTATGAATCTGGGTGCTCTGGTGTTGGGTACATATATATTTAGGATAGTTAAATGTTCTTGTTGTATTGAACCCTATCTTACATAATGCCCTTCTTTGTCTTTTTTTTTTTAACTGTTGTTGGTTTAAAGTCTGTTTTATCTGATATGAGCATGGCTATTCCCACTTGCTTTTGTTTTTCATTTGCATGACATATCTTTTTCCATCTTTTAACTCTGAATATGAAGGCATCTTTAGTCAGTAGGTGGGTCTTTTGTAGGCAGCAAATGATTGGGTCTTATTTTTTTAAGCCAATTTGCCACACTGTATCTTTTAAGCAGAGCATTTAAGCTATTTACATTCAATGTGAATGTTGGTGTGTGAGGTTTTGTTCCCATCATAGTGTTGTTAGCTGGTTGTGTTGGAGTTTAAATTGTGTAACTGCATTATAGGATCTGTGAGCTTTGCACTCATGTGTCTGTCTATGATGGTAAGTGTTGTCCTTTTGTCTCCATGTTTAGAACTCCTTTGAGTACTTCTTGTAGTCTGGTGGTGACAAATTCCCTTAGCATTTGCTTGTCTGGAATTATTTCTCCTTCACTTATGAAGCTTAGCTAGGCAGGATTATAAAATTCTTGGCTGGCATTTTCTTTTACTAAGGAAGCTGACTAGGCCCCCAATCTCTTCTCGCTTGTAGGGTTTCTGCTGAGAAGTCTGCTGTTCGTCTGATGGATTTTCCTTTACAGGTGATTTGACCCATCTTTCTAGCTGCCCTTAACCTTTTTTTTCTGGTGTTGACATTGGGTAGTCTGATGACTACATGCCTTGGTGATGTTTGTCTTGTATAATATCTCACAGGTGTTCTCTGAATGTATTGCACTGGATGTCTATCTCTTTAGCAAGATTAGGGAAAAATTCTTGAATAATTTCCTCAAATATGTTTTCCAGGTTGCTTACTTTTTCTTCTCTTTCAGAAATGCCTATAAGTTGTAGGCTTGGTCACTTTACATAATCTCGTACAAAGACTTTGTTCATTATAATTCTTTTTCTTTATTTTTATCTGACTGGGTTAATTCAAAAGACTGGTCTTCAAGCCCAGATCTTCTTCCTTCTGCTTAGTCTAGTCTATGTTAAAAAGCTTCTAACTGTACTTTGAAATTCCTTAAGTGAACTTTTCTTTTCTAGAAGTTCTGTTGGGTTTTTGTTTTTAAGATAGTTACCTTTTGTTTCATTTCCTGGAAGGCTTCCATGGTTCCTTTGTGTTGGTTTTCAACCTTCTCTGGGGTCTCATTGAGCATCCTTACAACCCATACTTTGACTTCTTTATCTGTCGTTTATGAGTTTTCATTTTCGTGAGGGACGTTGATAAAGAGCTAGTGTGATCTTTTGGTCACACATTCCTATTTTTCATGGTGCCAGAGTTCCTATGCTGGTTGCTTCTCATTTGGAGACGCTGACACTTCTTATTTTTGAATTTATTGTTATTCCAATTGTTTTTTTTTTCTCTATTGTTTCCCCCAACCCTTAGGGGTGTGACTGCAGAGTGCCTTGGATAGGATCTTTTGGCTTTCCTTCTATAACCCTCTGCACTTTGGTCAGCAGGTTTTATAGTGAGCTGTGCAGTTTGACCCGCAGGCCAGGGGGTGGTAGTAAAGGGTGAGAACCAGCTGCAGCACAAATGGATAGGTATGAACTAGACCTTTGTTTGCTGTGAGGCACTCTGCTGTTTCAGGTGATGGGCTGAACAGTGGAGTGCCTGGGGCCCTGAACTATCTGTGGATGGCTGGCACAGCTAGGCAGAGCTGGACCCCCGGCTTGCCCATGAACACCCCAAAGGCAAGCACAGGAACCTGGGGGACCACACCAGTTCTGTGTCCTAGACAGGCAGGAATGCAGTCTGTTTCCCTATCACACCCTGTGCCAGGGCTCACAGCTTTCAGTTCAAATGCACACTGTTGTCTGTCTCCAGGCCACAGTGGAGCGGAGCCCATGGAAACGCCTGTCCCATGGCTCTCTGTGGGAGCCATTTTGGGATATAACCTTGACTCAGCCCAACACAGACAGCTTTGTGGCTTACCTGTTCCCCAGGGTGGTAACTGCTACTCTTTCACCTAGAGATGTAGAGACAGGTGGTGAAGGTGGGGAGGGCCTCTGCCTTTCAGCCTGTGTGGGCAGGTTTCAGTTGCAATGATGTCAGCTGGTTGGGTCAAAATATTGTGACCTATTGGGTCACAATAGGCTGCATAATTCTCTAATTCCCAGGTCCCTAGATAGCCAGTGAATGGCATGTATGAGTGCTGAAGTGACTGAACAGGGATACAGCTGTCCTAGAGTTCAGGTGCTGGTTGTGATAGGGAGGGGTAGACTGGTCCCTGGTCACCATCCAAACTCTTAGGTGGGAACAGGCAGAACACTCAGACAGTGAGAGCCTGAGAGCAGATAATAGGCCTGTGGGGACTGGGCTGTCAGAAGGGCTCCAAGCTGCAGCTGAAAAGGTCAGGCAATAGCAGAGGCTTGTGCTGTGGCCCTTTCGCTAGGGAGGGCAGACCCCCCCGAGCTGGTTCACTGGAGACTGGCAGCTGTGGAGTGCGTGGCCTCTCGCACTTCCCTCCCATGGAAGCAGTGCTGGATTTCACTGTTTGGGGCATGTGCAGGTGCCTGGCCTCCCTGCTCCTTCCCTGGACCGTGGGTGGCAGGGGTGGAGGCAGCAGTGGCTGTGACTACTGCATGACCCACCGGGCTTATCAGTGTTTTCTGGGGGTTGGGATCTCAGGGAAACGCTGAGCTACAGGGTGGCTGTGCTGGTATGCCCTGTTGCCAATGCAGGCACACCCCATTTGGTGGGGAGCAGCAGAAGTACGGAGCCATGCAGTGTGCAGTCTGCCTGCCCCTCAATACCACAGTTGCAGCATCTGTCTCTGGGGCATGCAAAAGTGCCCAGCCTTTCTCTTCAGCATGGCGGCAGCAGCTGGTATTAGGCTGTTCAGAGATCGAAGCCTGTGGGATTCCACATAGGTTTGAGTGATGCCTCTGTGCTGTACTCTGTACTCGTTATTTTGAGTTTCCTCTGGGAGAAAGGTCCCCAGTAGCTGCTCCTAGTCAGTCATCTATAAACACTTTATATTTTAAGGACATTAGCACTTTATCTGTAATGTATTTTGCAGATATTTTCTACTAGTTCATCAGTTATCTTTTGATTTGTTTATATTTTGCAATGCAAAAGGTTTTTTTCTGTTGTCAGATTTATCAAGCTTTTCCTTTACTTATTGAAAAGCCTTTTTCTATACCCAGCTGTATTAGTCTGTTTTCACACTGCTATAAAGAACTGCCTGAGACTGAGTAATTTATAAAGAGTTTGATTGACTCACAGTTCTGCACAGCTGGGAGGTCTCAGGAAGCTTACAATTAAGGCAGAAGGGCAAGGGGAAGCAAGGTCCTTCTTCACAAGGCGGCAGGAGAGAGAGACAGAGGGGGGCCACCAGCCACTGTCATAACCACATCTTGTGAGAACTCACTCACTGTCATGAGAACAGCATGGGAGAAAGTGCTCTCATGAGCCAATCACCTGTCACCAGGTCCCTCCCTTGACATGTTTGGATTACAATTTGAGATGAGATTTGGGCAGAGACACAGCCAAACCATATCACCAAGTGTATTAGGGAAGGTCCTCTAGAGAAACAGAACCAATAGTTCCAATGGCTGTCTCTCTCATATATATTCTCTCTCTCTCTCTCTCTCTCTCTCTGTCTCTGTCTCTGTGTGTGTGTGTGTGTGTGTGTGTGTGTGTGTGTGTGTCTGTGTGTGTGTGTGTTCACATCGTTTTGGGGGTTGGTAAGTCCAAAATCTGTAGGCCAGGTCAGTAGGTTGGAACCTCTTAGGCAGGAGTTGATGCTGTAGTCTTGAGGTAGAATTTCTTCTCCAGGAAACATTAATTTTGCTTTTAAGCCCTTTTAACTGTTTGGATAAAATCCACCACATTTTTTAGAGTGATCCTTATCTTCTTTACTTAAAGTCAATTTACTGTTAATGTTAACCACATCTACAAAATACCTTCTCAATGCATAGTGATATGGTTTGGCTCGGTTTTCCCACCCAAATCTCATATTCAGTTGTAATCCTCAGTATTGAAGGTGGGGCCTGGTGGGAGGTGACTGGATCATGGGGATGGAATTCTCATGAATGGTTTAGCAGCATCCCTCGTTGGTACCATACAGGGAGTGAGTTCTCATGAGATCTGGTTGTTAAAAGTGTGTAGCACCTCTCCCCGCTCTCTTACTCCTGCTCCAGCTGTGTGAGACGTGCCTGCTTCCTCTCTGACTCCTGCTCCAGCTGTGTGAGACGTGCCTGCTTCCTCTCTCACCTTCCGTCACGATTGTAAGTTTCCTGAGGCCCCTCCAGAAGCTGAGCAGAAGCTTCTGTGCTCTCTGTACAGCCTGCAGAACCATGAGGCAAATGAACCACTTTAAAAATAAATAAATAAATTACCCAGCCTCAGGTATTTTTTATAGGAAGATGTGAACAGACTAATACTCATGAATCATGTTTGAATGAGTTAGTGGATACTGCATTCTACTCAAGCTAACATACACAATTATCATGGCCATCAGGACAGAAAAGGTGTATTGCTGGTTTTACCAGCTGAAAGCAAATTCCTTCTGGTGGTCATTACTAACAGAAATTTAGAAAAAAAGCATTTGTCAGTCAATACCTTCATACTAGCATCTTAGTCTATTTTCTGTTGTTTATAATAGAATATCTGAAGTGGGATAATTTGTAAATCAAAAGAAATTTATTTTCACAGTTATGGAGACCGAGTGGTGTCAGCTTGAGGTGAATCTGGTGAGAGTCTTATTGCTGGTGGAGATTCTCTGAAGGGTCCCAGAGTGGCACAGGGCATCACATGGTGAGGGCCTAAGTGTGCTTGCATGTGTCAGCTCAGGTCTCTCTTCATCTTCTTATAAAGTCATCAGTTTCCCTTGCATGAGAGCCCGTTAATCCAGGAATGGATTAATAATATTAATGGGGGCAAAACCCTTCATAGTCTCATCACCTCCCAAAGGCACCACCAATCAACACTGCCACTTCTGGGTTGTGTTTCAACACGAGTTCTGGAGGGGACATTGAAATCATAGCAACCAGGTACCAGGAGACATATTAATTTGCTACAATACTGAAATGATTTCAAGTACAGAAATTGCACCTGAAGTCACCATCTGGCTGAGTTTACAGTACTTTACTGTCATCTATAAGATCCATCTGTCTTCTGTGCAGTCCAAACGATCTAGCTGAATGGGAGTAGGGTGGGAATCATCATCCCTCCACTCTTCGAGTCCTTGATAGTGACACCAACATTTGTAATTTTTTCTGCAAATGCAATATTGCTTTTTATTTACTGTTTTCCTGGGCAGAAGCAATTCTAGTGGCTTCCATTTGGCTTTTACTACCGTAATAGCCCTTGCTTCACAGGTCAAGAGACCCTTGTTGGATTTTGTCAGGACCTGATGTGTAATGCATTCTGGAACTGAGGGAAATAAGCCCTGGATGGGTTTTTCGTCATCAGTTCTACAATCCCTTACATTTGGGGTCTCCTGAAATTAGTGTCAATTCAGAGCCTGTGTTTAGAGATCCCTGAGAAGTCTGATGATGTCCTTTTCTCCAGTCAAAGCCACACTGGTAAAAGGATGTGAGCCTCTCTGGGGGAGGATGTGAGAAAGATTGACAGTATAAATTGTTGGCAGTGTAGTGGGGTCTTTCCTCAAGAGGAACTGACCTACCTTTCATTCAAGTGGTTCTGGGTATGTAAACTGGCTCAGAGTGGGAACTGATTCAGGGGCCATGACTCTGCTTTCATGATTCGGGTTCGACTTCTGTCCGCTTGACCTGGAACTCCTCTGCTTATACAGATCCGATAAGGATTGAGTGGACTCCACATCTATTTATTTGGCATCTAGGAAGACCATGATCAACTAGCCAGTGCTGTGGTTCCCTGCCAGGCAGACTCTCCTGATTGCGGCTTTGACCATGCTGTTCACTATTGCAGCCATACCAGCTTATGTGGTTATTAAGGATTGCCATGTGGCCCTGCCATGCCCCTCCCACCACATTTATTTCCACTGCCTTTAAGGATCCCAGTTAAGTGACAGCGGGTCCCACTATGACGTCTGACCTACAGAGAAGAGTGCCCACAGAGCTCTTCCAGGATTAAAAAACTCCCTTCACACACTTACTTCTGACAGTCATGGTAAAAGATGTGTCCTTGGGCCTCCAGGGAAGGGTGGCCACCATGAATTGGTGCAGATCTTACATGATAAATCTGCTTTCTCATTTTGATCTCCTTCAGTCTTTGGATATGTTCCTTGATGGTGAGCTAAGATTGTCCTGGCATTCATTCCACATGGGCCATCTTTTGTTCATATTTCAGCCAACCAACCAAACTATTAGAGCCCATTTCTAACTCTCAAGCTGTCCAGAATCTCTGCTTAGAAGTTATATCAATAAATTCAGCCCGAATCTAATTTTTCTTTTCTTCGACCGTGACCCCACCCACTGAATATTCATTTCCATTGTGTTCCCCTGATGCATCTGCATGCACTGGAAATGCCACATGGTTGTTCTCGAGTGTGGCACAGCTCCTCCTGGATCACACTTTTACTTCATCTTTTGGGGCCTGCTGGTACTTAAGTGTAGCTTTAGGTCTAGAAGGAAAGACGATGGTGGAGTAGGTTCTGAGACAAATCAACAGTGTCTTGCAAGGCAGCTCCCTCAAGGAGGCCATTCCAGGTTCTTCAGGCAAAGCAGAGTTTCTGCCAGCCCCAGGGACACCTTGCCCCATGCTGCCTTGGGCTGTGCTCCTCTCCACACAACGGTCGCACACCTTCATCTAGGAGAGTGGGAAGGCTGGAGCTGGGGAATTCCTTCCCACCCAGGGTTGGACGTTCCCAAGGACAACTCTTAAGGAAGAGGAGAGCCCAACAGTCCCTCTCCATCAGTGAAAGGGCTGAGACATGTGGGCTCCTGTGAGCAGGGCTAGACTGGGCTTTTTTTCAAAAAAGACCCTGCCTGCTATCCTGGATGGCTGGGTCCTGGCTCCTCCAAGCCCTATTGCCAGTCCTTTTTTTTCTTTTTTAGAAATTCCACTGCTGGATACGTGTACAAGAAATTTTTCAGCATATGTGCAAGAAAAATTGCAAAATGCTGTTGAAAGTGAAAGCACCCATACAAAATAGTCCCTAGAGAGCTTCTTCATTTCTTTCCATCGTGTGAGGACAGGTAATCATGTAAGAATGTAAGAATGTCCTGTCTATCAAATTCATGTCAATAGACCCTCACCAGACACCAAATCTACCAGCACCTTGATCTCAGACTTCTCAGGCTACAGATCCGTGAGCCGCAAATCTCTGCTGTTTCTGAGTCACCCAGTCTGTGGTACTTGCTTATAGCAGCGTGAATAAATGAAGACAGAGATTGGTACTGAAAAATGGGGGTGCTGCTGGGTAATTGGGTAGAGGCTAGAAAGGTTTTGAAGTGCATACTAGAGAAAGCCTGTGTCACCATGAGCAGACCCTGAAAGATGATTCCGGTAAGGGCTCAGAACAAGAGGAGGAGCGCTGTAGAGAAAGCCTCCATCTCCTTAGAGAATATCTAAGTGGTCATGAACAGAATGTTACTAGAAATATAGATGATAAAAGCCATTCTTATGGGTCTCACAGAAATAAGGAACATGTTATTGGAAACTGGAGGAAAGGTAGTCCTTGTTGTAAAGTGGCAAAGAACTTCGCTGAATTGACTTTATGTCCTGGTGTTTTATGTAAAATAGAACTGGTGAGTAATTAAATAAGATATTTGCTGAAAAAATTTCTAAGCCAAGTGTTTAAGGTGCAACTTGGTACTCTTGAATGTTTATAGTAAAATAGAACAAGAGAGAAATAATTTGAAGATAGATTTTTTTAATCAAAAGGGAAGCAGAGCTGTACTATTTGGGAAATTGCCAGTCCATATTACAAAATATGAGAAAGCATGTTCTGGAGAGAACACCAAGGGTGTGGCCGAGTGACCATTTGGTAAGATTAGCGTGGGTCAGCCAGGTGTTGTTCATCCAGACAATGGAAGAATGACCCTGGAGGCATTTTAGAAATAGCTGGGGCTGCCACTCTCACCACTCACCCACAGTGCAAGAGGCTAGGGACAGACTGTTTTTAAAGGATGGACTGAATTTTTCTGTAAGACCTTGGCACTCACTTCCCTGTGCTACCTCAAGGCTCTGCTCCCCACATTCTGCATTCCTGCTCATTGGCCACCCCAAGTAGGCTCCAGTGAGCTTAGGTGTGCCATGTGCCACAGTGGGTGCCCCTCTGGAGGGCACAGGTAGTAAACCTAGGTGGTGTCAACATGGGGTCATGTCTGCTGCAGTGCAGATTGCATGAGCTGTGGGATGTGGAAGCCTCCACCTAGATCTCAAAGGATGGAGTGGCCCAGAACTTCAGGCACAAGACTGAGGCAGAGGGCTGCTGTGAGAGTCATGGCTAGTGGAGCCAGCAGGGCAAGGCAGCCCAAGATCCCAGTCAGGTGGAGCTACCAGTGAATGATTCCAGTATGGGAGACCTGCAGGAATGCAACTCCAACTCATGAGAGCTGCAGTGCAGGCTGCACCCAGCAAAGCTGTAGGGGCAGAGCATCCTGGAGCCCTGGGGGACCAGCCCCTGCACCACGATGTTCAGAAGATGGAACATCCAGTCAAAGGAGACTATTCTTGAGGCTTAAGGTTTAACACTGTTTGTCACATTCCATTTTGGAGTTGCCTGAAACTTGTTACTCCTTTCTTCTTTCCTGTTTCTCCTTTCTAGAATGGGAATGTTTATTCTACGCCTCTCCAACCACTGTATTTTGGAAGCACGTAACATGTTTGATTTCATAGGTTTACAGCAAGAGCTCTTTGACTCAGGGTAATTGTACCCTGAATTTTATCCATATTTGACTCAGATAACATTTAAATTATACTTTGGAACTACAATTTTAAAGTTGATGCTAAAATGAGCTAAGATATTTGGGGCTACTGGGGAGAAATGTATGTATTTTGTGTATGAGAAGGATATAGATTTTAAGGAACCAGAAGCAAAATAGTTTAATCTGAATTTCTGTGTCTGCCCTCCAGAATCCTTAGGCTGTAATCTAGTCACAAGGTAATGGTAATGGCAGGGCACTGCCATTGAGGAGGGGAGGGAGTGAAGGCAGTGCCCTCATGAATGGGATTGGCATCCTTATAACAGAGGCCCCAGGGAGCTTGTCTTGCCCTCTTCCACCATGTGAAGAAACAGCAAGAAGATTTTAGCTATGAACCAAGAGGTGGGTCCTTGCCAGACACAAAACCTGCTGACACCTTCATCTTAGCCTTCTAAGCCTTCAGAACCATGAGAAATAGACTTCTAGTGTTTTTCAACAACCCAGGCTATGGCATTTTCTTAGAGCAGCCTGAGTATATTAAAACCAAGAACTCTAGCTAGGTGTCCTCCCAATCTGGGGCACTTCCTCCCCCTGTACTGCTGAGTCCCGCAGGGCATCCTGAAACTACTGACCACACCTGGAATGATGACCTAGGGATTTCCCCTTTCATGGTGAAACAAAAGCTCTGATCCTCATCAGCCACCAGGAGCTGGTGGCTGTGACCTTTGCCCTGATGAAAATCCTTGGGGATAAGGACAGTCTG
>CAUYLG010042900.1:0-14916 GCA_963573385.1 Cacajao melanocephalus
CTGTGAGTCCATTAAACCTCTTTATCTTTACAAATTACTCAGTCTGAGGTATGTCTTTATTAGCACTGTGAAAACGAGCTAATAACAGGTAGCGGGGCACTGCTGTGAAGACACCTGAAAATGTGGAAGCAACTTTGGAACTGAGTAACAGGTAGAGGTTGGAACAGTTTGGAGGGCTCAGAAGAAGATAGGAGGATGTGGGAAAGTTTGAAACTTCCTAGAGACTTGTTGAGTGGCTTTGACCAGAATTCTGATAGTGATATAGACAGTAAGGTCTAGGCTGGAGTGATCTCAGATGAAGATGAGGAACTTGTTGAGAACTGGAGTAAAGGTCACTCATGCTATACAAAGAGACTGGTGGATTTTTGCCCCTGCTCTAGAGAAACAGGGAACTTTGAACTTGAGAGAGATGATTTGGGGTATCTGGCAGAAGAAATTTCTAAGTGGCAAAGCATTAAAGAGGAAGCAGAGCAAAAATGTTTGGAAAATTTGCAGCCTGACGATGCAATAGGAAAGAAAAACTTATTTTCTGTGGAAAAAATTCAAGCAGGCTGCAGAAATTTGCATGTGTAATGAATATATCAATGTTAATCACCATGACAATGGGGAAAATGTCTCCAGGGCGTGTCAGAGACCTTCATGGCAGCCCTTCCCATCACAGGACCGGAGGCCTAGGAGGGAAAAATGGTTTCATGGATAAAATGATTTTCTGGGCTGGATCCAGGGCCCTCCTGCTGTGTGCAGCCTAGGGAATTGATGCCCTGTGTCCTAGCCACTCCAGCCATTGCTAAAAGGGGCCAAGGTATAGCTTGGGCTGTAGCTTCAGAGGGTGCAAGCCCCAAGCCTTAGCAGCTTCCATGTGGTGTTGAACCTGCAGGTGCACAGAAGTCGGGGACTGGGGTTTGGGAACCTCTACCTGGATTTCAGAAGATGTATGGAAATGCCTGGATGTCTAGCTGCAGGGGTGGGGCCCTCATGGAGAACCTCTGCTAGGGCAATGTGGAAGGGAAATGTGGGGTTGGAGTCCTCACACAGAGTCCCCACAGGGACACTGCCTAGTGGAGCTATGAGAAGAGGGCCACCATCCTCCAGACCCCAGAATAGTAGATCCACCTGCAGCTTGCACTGTACACCTAGCAAAGCTGCAAACACTCAAAACCAGCTCATGAAAGCAGCCAGGAGGGAAGCTGTATCCTGCAAAGCCACAGGGGTGGAGCTGCTCAAGGCCAAGAGATCCCACCTCTTGCATCAGTGCACCTTGGATGTGAGACATGGAGTCAAAGGAGATCATTTCAGAACTTTAAGATTTGACTGCTTCGCTGGATTTCGGACTTGAGTGGGGCCTGTAGCCCCTTTGCTTTTGTCAATTTCACCCATTTTGAATGGCTGTATTTACTTAATGCCTGTACCCCCATGGTATCTAGAAAGTAACTTTCGTAGGCAGAAGGGACTTGTCTCAGATGAGACTTTGGACTGTGGACTTTTGAGTTAATGCTGAAATGAATTAAGACTTTGGGGAACTGTTGAGAAGGCATGATTAGTTTTGAAATGTGAAGGCATGAGATTTGGGAAGGGTCAGGGGTGGAATTATTTGGTTTGGCTGTTTCCCCACCCAAATCTCATCTTAAATTTTAGCTCTCATAATTCCCATGTGTTGTGGTGGGAGCTGATGTGAGGTAATTGAATCATGGGGGCAGTTTCCTCCATGCTGTTCTCATGGTAGTAAGTAAGTCTCATGAGATCTGATGGTTTTATAAGGGGTTTCCCCTTTCACTTGGCTCTCATGCCTGCTACCATGTAAGACATGTGTTTCACCTCTGCCATGATTGTGAGGCTTCCCAGCCATATGGAACTGTGAGTCCATTAAATTTCTTTTACTTTATAAATTACCCAGGCTCAGGTATAACTTTATCAGCAGCATGAAAATTGACTCATACAATAAGTCTCAAGTCTATCTCCCCAAATTTTAGTATAATTGTAGTCTAATTTTAGTCTCAAAACCACCTAAAATATGAATTTTATATAGCAGGGAAGAAATGTAACCATGCATATAAGAAAGCATGAATTAGGGTAAATGAGGAGAGGAGTTCATTGATAGGAAGAAGGTGGTCAGTGAGGCAATCATGATGGGTGAGGGGTCTGGTATTTCATTGTTCAGATGCAGTGACCTAGTGAGTTTCAGTCCCTTGATACTATCCGGGAGGCCTGAGTATTGGTTTCCTCAGAAAGGAACTAAAATAAGACAAATATGACTTTCTCAAATTTTGAGACTGAGAAGGTAAATTTACATGTTTATTCGAAGGAAACAATAAACATCAGTTCTATGGGACAATTGTGCAGGTTTCAGCTACATTATTTTCAGGAATCAAATTCTGAGTAGATAACATTGTGTGATTGAGGGGAGTGGATATATATAGTGTCCATAATAAACAACTTTGACAATAAATTTTTCCCGACTTTTCTGTCCCAGTCTGCATCAATGCTTCCTTCAGTTCAGTTTTATAAATTTATTCCTTTCATTTATTGTTTGTAATATATTATCTAAAAATCAATGTGCCACTAGTAGAGATGACTTTATAAATTTTTATATGAGTTAATATCATAAATTACAGTGGTCTTGAGGAACTGGTAGGTATTATCGCAGTAGTTTTTCAAAAATGGATACAAATGGCAGAATTAAGTCCAGGGTACAATGTGGAGCAAGGGGATAATGGGTACTGAGATGGATGGATAGCACAGAAAAGCTAAAGTATTTAGTAGAAATGATACACATAATCTTCCCTACTTTATGATTCTGCCTAAGGTCAGGTCTGCTCAGCAACTCAGTATGCTGACTTTATTTGCTGAGAGAGAAACAGATAAGAAAGAGGAGGAAGAGGAAAAGGAAAAGGAGGAAGAGGAGGAGAAAAAAGAAGAAACTCTGCCTCTAAGTAGTTGCTCATTGCTTTAGGAATTTCTAACTGATGGATCCAAATTACTATATCCTATCCTGAGACTGTGTTTTTGCTACCACTCCCCCACCCCTACCCCGACCACATATTATCCTCTGTCTATTATTTAATGAAGAGTTCTTTCAGAAGGGTGTTCTTTTAAATGTAATTGATACGGAAGTGCTGGGAAGGGAAGAATCTGGTCCCTTTAAATGATACAGAATGGGGCAAGGAAAGTGCTGGGTAGAGGAAGGCATAGTCCCTGGCTAGGGCTCTACCACCATGGGCCTAGGTGAGGGCAGCCATTTCTGTTTTCCTGTCCAAATGTGGCATTTTCCAAGACCACCCTGGCCTGCCACACCCCCATCCTGGGCTTCTAAAAACCCAAGACCCTAGCAAGGCAGAGACACAAGCTGCTGGATATGGAGAGGAGCAGATCAGTGGAAGAAGACACAGGTGGCTGGATGCTGAGAGAACGTTAAGAGGAGCACGCTGGCAGAAGAGCACATCGACAGAAGCTGGCATCTGGGCAGGCCATCAACTGGTGGGATGAAGCAGAGTTTGGCCAGGGCAGTTGGAGGAGTGCCAAGGCTGCAGAGCGGCGGGACTCCAGGGAAAACCATCTCCCTTTTGGCTCCCTGATCCACTGAGAGCTACTTCTACTCAATAAAACTTTGCACTCATTCTCCAAGCCTAGTGTGATCTGATTCTTCTTGTGCACCAAAGCAAGAAACTCCAGGATACAGAAATCCCACTGTCCTTGTGATAACAGGATCTAATCGAGCTAACTAACACAAGCCGCCTACAGATGGCTAAACTAAAAGAGCACATGGTAACATACACGCACTGGGGCTTCAGGAGCTGTAAACATTCAGACCTAGACACTGCCTTGGAGTCAGAGCCCCACAACCTGCCCATCTATATGCTCCCCTAGAGGTTTGAGCAGCAGGGCACTGAAGAAGCAAGCCACTCCCCCTGTCACATGCCCTGGCAAGGGGGACAGGAGAACCTTTCCCGTTTCATAATTACTTTGCCAGAATGAATTCTGGCAAAGTTATTCCAATTCTCAAAATTCTTGGCTTCAGGCTGCAAAGTTTCCCATGAATATGTACAAAATGTGTGTACTAACATAGAATGCCATAGGCCCTTGGAAGTGTCTGTGCACATGATGATTAAACAAAAGGATGAGATAAGTTACCTGGCATTATAACAAAAAGCACAAAATCAGGGAGACAATAAGTAGTTAGCTACACTTTATTTATTTTTTTTAATTTAGGCTAAAAACTGATTTGGGTGTCTGTAGTAATGAACTAATCTTCTCACCACCACCTCACCCCAATAACTGTTAAATATTTGTTTCAAGTTGGATAATATTTCTAGGAAATGGATAAGTCCGGTATTAGTCTTAAAAAGAGGAATATTTTACTTATTTATTTGTGCATATACATCACAGCCTTGGGTCACAGAGGTTCAGTCAGTACTACCCTGCAGCTGATCATTGACCCAAAGTAGCAGCTTTGTTCATCAGTAGGCAACATGGTAGTAATGGTCCTTGGCATACAAGATGACTATAGTGGTAGAAAAAGAAATAGAGCAGGTGTTTTAAGATCTTCGGAGAGTATGTATTTGATAGCAAACATGCTAATATAAATTTTTGTATTATAGGCTGTTCTTTGTTGTCACAGCAAAAATTCTGCTATTTATGCCTACTGAGAACAATGCTTAGTTGTACTTTTAGCTATTCTATTTTATCCGAACAGTTCTTTCCTTCTCTTCCCCATTTTTTTAATGAAGTCTTAGCAAAAAAATTGACATTATTAACTTACCGTGCCTTGAGAGCAGTTACTGTGAATTCAAATGTGTATTTCCTCAATTTAAAATAAAAATGAGAAATATACAAAATGATTATATGTCATTATGCAAATTTATTTTTCTTTCATGCTAAAAAGATTTGGTTATCGCCTCTGCTTCAATGAAACACAAATGAGGCATGAGATCTCCTGTTGCTTTTTCACAGTTGAAAACAACATTGAGTATTAACACAGTCGTTAATATTATATAAAAGCTCTACTTCAGTCAGTTATTGATTTGTGTGGTACCACAAAATAAAGAAATAGTAACTATTTAAAATGGCTTATAACAGAACTGTGATAAAAATCACTTTAGACTATTGGCTTGAGTAAACATACTAAAGATTTATTTGCTTAACAGTGTAGTCAACAGGTATTAGCTACATGTTTAGGAATTTGAGCTGCTTTTTATGTTGATCCATAGTGAATAAAACAAGCAGTTTTATTATATACAGTTCCATATTCTCCTTTTTTGGTAAAACACTGTCATGAAGTCAACTATAAACTTAAAATTTATACTGGAAAACTTGAAAGCCACTGTTCCTTGGATCTGACCCAAAGTCATAACCCAGGAATTTATATAAAGAATCTATCCACATGAATCTGTTATTTATGTAAATTTAAATTAGTATATTATTCAATTCTCACACTGCTATAAAGAACTTCCTGAGGCTGGGCACGGTGGCTCATGCCTGTAATACCAGCAATTTGGGAAGCTGAGGCAGGTGGATTGCTTGAGCCCAGGAGTTTGAGACCAGCCGTGGAAACATGACAAAACTCTGTCTCTATTAAAAAAATTTAAAAATTTTGCTAGGCATGGTGACACATGCCTGTAATCCCAGCTACTAGGAAGCTGAGTGGAAGGATCACTTGAGCCTGGGAGGTGGATGTTTCAGTGAACTGAGATCACACAATTGCACTCCTGGTTGGGCAACTGAGTGAGATCCTGTCTCAAAACAAAACAAAGAAGCAAGAACTACCTGAGACTGAGTAATTTATAAAGAAAAAAGGTTTAACTGGCTCATAGTTCTACAGGCTGTACAGGAAGCATGGCTAGGAAGCCCTCAGGAAACGTATAATCATGGTGGAAAGCTAAGGAGAAGCAGGCACCTCCTACAGGGCTGAAGTGGAAGGAAGAGAGTGCGAAGGGGGAGGTGCTACACACCTTTAAATAACCAGGTTTCATGAGAACTCATGATCCAGTCACCTCCTACCAGGCCTCTCCTTCAACAGTGGGGATTACAATTTGACATGAGATTTGCAGGGGAACACAAATCCAAACCATATCATTTGTCATTATGAAAAATGACACTGTCTTGAAAAGGTGACCTTTTTTTTAAAAAAAAATTATATATTGAAATTTTAATTTTAAATTGTTGTGAACCAATTTTTATTTCATATTTATTTTAAATTAATGAAATGTGTAAGAATTCATACTTTTCTGAACATTCTCTCAGCCTTATTTCAATATACAGTTTGCTCTTCCATTGTAATACAATAGCATTGAATTTCTAATAGGAAACAACATATTGAAAAATAATTACTTTGCTAAATATATCAAATGTGCAAATGCAATACCTTTGAATTTCAGGTATCTGTATTTTTCCTTTCTCAAATATAGCATTGTAAATTGTCCTGGTATCGCAATATGAGATCACTTTGTATAATGTAGGTAGACCAGTGGTTCTCAAACAGGAGTAATTTTGCCTCCAGGGGATATTTAGCAGTGTCTGGGAACATTTTTGGTTGTCAAAAGTTGGGGAGATATTCTCCTGGCATCTAGCAGGTAGAAGCCAGAGATGCTTCCAAACATTGTATGATGCACAGGATATTTCCCTACAACAGATAATTATCCAGACCAAAATGTCAATAGTGTTCTTAATTGTGGGTTAAAAAAGCCTGCGGTAGAGCAACACTGAACAATAGAAATATATTGTGCATCACTAAGTAGCGCCACATATATAACTTAAAATTTTCTATTGACCACATTAAAAGAATTTTTTAACAAAACAGGTGAAATTATTTTATATTTTATCTAACCCAATATATGCACAATATTATGTCAGTATACATTCAATGTAAGATATTAAATACATATTTTACATTTTTAATACTTTCAGAAATACAAGCTGGTTATGGTCACTCACGCCTGTAATCCCAGTGCTTTGGGAGGACAAGGAGGGAAAATTGCTTCAGATCAGGAATTTGAGACCAGCCTGGGCAACATAGCAATACCTTGCCTCTACTAAAAAAAATAATAATGATAGATATTTTTAAAAAATAAATTCAATGTGTATTTTACACCTATAGCACATCTGAATTCAGACTAGCCATGTTTCAAGTGCTCAGTAGTCACCTGTAGCTAGTGCATACTCTAATGGACCATATTTTATTTACTAAATAAATATTTTTAGCAACAACTTGCTATATTCCTACTTTTAGGAAACTTGCCTATATTCCTACCTTTATCACTATTCACCCATTTGTTACATATAGAAAAAAAGATAATAAAGATAATAATCGTCTAAACTGAGTTGTATTACCCAGTGTGACCAGTGTTTTTTTGTGTATCAAAGGATCTTATTAAAATTAACACTTTAATATTAATGTTAAACATTAACACTATCACTTTTTATGAGGTCTAGTTACAAAGTCAGAAGGCATATTAAGGGAATGTAGTACAACATCTGTTTCAGTTCATCAGTTTCCAAGCTTACAATGTCACATCTTTTGAGCTATAGCTTCCTTATCACAGTCTAAAGTCAGCTTGATAAGACTAAAGAGAGGAGGTTGCTTTTCTGGAACTCCTGGCCTCAGCAATCCTCCCACTTCAGCCTCCCAAAGCATAGGGGAGTTTGCTTTTCTAACAGTAATACTAAATATTACTTTTAATTTACTTGAACCAATTCTTGTAAATTAAGATATGTCTAAGTCGACTTCTCTCTTTTAAGTACACTGTTCCTGAGTGGCTGTGGTTTGCTCCCATTTAACATGACATTGGAGTGTTCACTTGCGTTTTCTTCAGGACAATGAGTCTGTGGTTGGTGGCTTAGACACGACACTATCAGGTCAAAATACTCCCATTTTTTTGGTACAATTATTATGTAACTAATTTGCTCTAGGAAAATAGGCAGTACATTTGAGTTACTGAATGAATGGCCAGACAGTGTTAACCAGAATTCTCATGGCAGATTATACAAAGTTGGATGGAAGGCTACCTTTTCTTACCCTTTTTCTTCCAAAAATATTAACATTATCATAAATATAAAATAAGCATAACAGGTGTCATTTTAATTGCTAATTAAAGAAATAAAACACCTTCAAAATAGTATTTTGCTTTGCAGAAAACAGGCAATTTGTTGAAATGATTGATAAATTGAAAACTCTTATACTACTATATATGGTATCTAGTGTGAATTTGAAGAATACATTCTAGTTCATTAAGTAACTTATTCCAATTTTGGTAGTCTTCCTCACATGGAATATTTCTCAAATGGCCAGGAATTATGGGGAACTTTTGTTTCTGCTTTGAAAAGGCAGCATTAACACTTGGAAATTTGAGATGTACTTGATATAAAAACAAAGTCTTTCAATTTCTCTAAAACACATTAAGAAAGTTCTCAACTCACAAAAGATGAGAATCTTAGAATTGAAAAGAACAGATTGTCAAATGAAACATGATAGTAGGTGGTAGAATTTGTTTAAATATAGATGCCTACTCTTCAATAATTGTTGCTGAAAATGCACCATCTGCTTTAAAAGAATAATCATTTGTGGCATATCTTGTTAATATACTCATGCGAAGGAATACGTTTAATTTATTTTTGAAAATTCCATTACTTAGATTCATTGATGAAGCATATTTGGCCAGTGTGTTAGGGCAGTATTAGAAAAATGCCAGTGAGCTACATGATATGTCTTTGAGCCAGATGGTCCTGTAAGATCTGGTTAGGAATGAATACCCCATTCTTTCATTATTTGGTGCCAAGACATAAGAAATGTCTTGTAAAGGAGAATGAATGATATGAGGTATGTTATAGGTCCAATGGATGACTTAATGTTTAGAGCATTCTGGGGGAGATATATGGTTGGAGCTTAGTAAATATCTGCTAAGTAGTCTATATGCATCCACAGTTTTCTTTACTAGAAAAAATTAAATGGTTTCTGTTTTATAAGTAGGTAATCAAGAAGAATGGAATAGATGATATTAATTTGATTTATGTTCTAAAAATAATATTAACAAAATGTATTATTTTTAATTTACTGGACAGATTTTAAAACTTTGATTATCCACTAACCGTTGATACCTGACTTCCAATGGCTATTAATTTTGCTGTTCTTCCGCCTGTCAACACTTTATAATTATAACAGTATTTTACTTTATAAGTAAAATATTCATTTTTCACAATATGTAAAACAAAATATGTTCTAGGTAGGTAATAATATTAGATAATATACTGAATATTTTGGCCTATTATTTTAAAGCTCACCTAAATAGCTTCTCTTCTTGAAAACTTTTTAATTCCTTCTTAATTAAATATGATTGATTCTCATTCTAGAATGTGGAAGTTACTAATTTTATCTTTAATTTCTTTGGCATGCATTTTTATTTAATTTCACTCTATACCATACCCTTTAGAAGATAAGCAACCTTAAGGGAAGAGACTGTCTTTTATTCTTCTATGTAATTTTTATCAAATATAACAGGTGTTCCATATAGTAGACTCTCAACTAATACTGGTTTCAAATAAATATTATATACTTCTATTTATTTTGAGGTTAATTATGACTCATGTATCAAGGAAGGAATTTAGTACGCAACTCATGTTTCAAAGATAAACCAGCAAGATGGATTTTTTTCCTTTTATGTGGTTGACACTTTTATATTTATTCCTTGTGGCATGTGCTCTTTCTATCACATTTCTCACTTTAATTAGTTGATAATGTCACCAAATGGTTTTGGCTATATCAGAACAGGTATGTGTAGGAAGTAGCTAAAATTCCTTTATAAATACTCACAAATGCCAAATGAGTTTCTAACATAGGCATTAGGGGAAAATAAAACATCTAAGTTAGTGAGAAAAGGGAAGATACCGTCTCTGGTAGGCTGCAAATGAATGGATAATGCAGTGTTTCCCTTAAGAAACATAGCTGCCTAGCTTCAGTATTAGATATATGTATATATGCATATACATATAATTATGTATGTGTAATTTATCTGACCTTGATTATTTCTCACTTAAAAAATTTCTAGCACATTCAAGTCTAGCCTACATCTGAAGAGTTGGTTATACTACTGAACATTAAAGAAATTTTAAAATAATTCATATTACTTAAGCTATCTACAGCAACTACAGTTAGCCTACAGGCATTGACTGGCAGACTATTCTCTGCTTACTAAAATAGAGCGAGCTTGGAGGCACTAGATTTTTGTTCTTATCTTACTTCACTTAGTACTTGTATGACCTTGGCAAGATATTTAACCTGTATCTTGGTTTTCACATCTACAAAGTCAGAGATTCAGGTGTCTTGGGCTTTAATGTGTCTTCACTCTGAATATGTTAGTGTGCAGTTGTGTTTGTGAAGAAGACATCCTTGGCTTAATGCCCCCTTATACTACTTGTTAGCTCTTTTACCTTGCACAGGTTATTTAGTATGCACAAGACTGAGTCTTATCATTTCCACAATAGATATCATTACTGAAATGCCAGCAGTTCAGTCTAGGTCCTGCTGCTTGTTGCACAGAAAGCCAATCACGGAGACAACAAGTATTGCCATAAAGGAGGCTTCAGGTACTGCAGCTGAGGAGAACAGGAGATCATTCTCAAATTTTTCTCCCTGATGCAATAAAATTAAAGGTTTATATGGCAGAGAAGAAATGGGACCATATGTCAGAAAACAGGAATTAGGGAGGGGTGAGGAAGAGGAATTGGTCCACAGGAAGCAGGTCATCAATTAGGCAATCATGATGGATGAGGGTCTGGCATCTTACTGGCCAAATGAGGTGATCTGGTATGTTTTGGTTTCTTGTTACTATCTGGAAGGCCTGAGGGTCGGTATCCTGAGAAAGAAACTCAGTTGAAACAATTTTAACTTTCTCAAAATCTAAGACTGGGAGGATCAATTACATGTTTATTCAAAAAGAACTATTAACATCAGTTTTATGGGACAATTGGGTCAGTTTCAGTATAATAATAGACATGTGTTATAAGGATTAAATAAAAACATGAATACAAAGTGCTTGATACATAAAATCTCTCAAGTTTTAACTATTATACTGAGGGTATTTCAAGCTAACAAAGCCCTGAATATTTCTGTTGTTTAGTTTTAGTATAGACTCTTCTGCTTGCAATAGTGAATGTAAATTCTTCTGGTTCAAATTCCTTGTGATCTAAAATTAGATATAAAAATAAAAGGAAAATATGTAGTATATTTTATTATTTATTGTTTATTGTATGGAGAGATCATTTCTAAAGATACACTGTGTTGAGAGCTAAAATTATTAAACAAGCAAAATACAGTTTGAGCCTCTCTAATGGATAAGTCCATATAAAATTCCTGTTACTATAGGAATTTTGGAATACTTCAAATCTTTGCTCTTAAAAAGTTTATAATCCAAGTATCAAGATAAGAAGAAAATAATAAAAGCAGTATAATTCAAAGTAGCTGATAATAAATACAGGTATTAGTAATTACTGAACTTTGGAGAAAGGACAATATAGTATGTGCTATGCTAATGAGAAAGAAAATGTAGGTGCCTTAAAGAAAACATTTATCAAAGGATGGAATCGTAACAAATAGTAATGAAATGGGAGAATAGCATGAGTGGGACAGGAATGAAAAAGACTATTATGTAGTTATGGACAATGGATAGATTAGTCTGGAGATTTTAAGGAGATAAAACTAATAAATGTGAGGAAATTGAGACCTTTTTAAAGTACCAGTTAAAGAACTAAGGCTATTTCTTTCCAAGAGGGAAATAGAAACCATAAAACATTAGCTAGCCATCCCCTCTCTGGCAAAAATTCAAAAACACAACACAACAAATCAAAAAACCTTGCAAAACAAGGTGAATAGAAAAATAGATATTAATTATGTGTTTTGAAAATACTCATATTATTGTGTACATTACTATCTGACATTAAAAATTCATTCTTTTTTTGTCCTCAAGTGAATTTAAAATGTAAATGCTTTTAAGCAGAGAGATAGTTTATAAATCTAGAGCCAATATGTGGAATATGTCTCTTTCATTGAAGAGTAAGTGAGATGGTACATAATTGTGTTCATAATATTCATTCCTAACTGCTCAAGAATAATTTGACTTATGGAAATCAGTTAACTGGGGACAATGTTGGTGATGTTTCTCATATAGTGAAAACATTGCTATTGTTAGCAGAATAATATAAAAAATACCTTTATCTAACAAATGCATCCTGTCACTTAATTTATGCCTTACCGCAGAGTAAGATGAGCATAATGCTTTGATAATTTCACTGTGATTTCATCTCATAAAATGTAATTTATCTTTTCTTTTTAAATTAAAATTGAAATGTCTACATTAATGATATTATTTTCTCTTCAAGGCAAAAACTCACATTTTGTGTATTTTATGTGTATTTCTACAGGTATATTAATGCTCATAGATATGAAATGTTTCATGTGTGTGTGTGTGTGTGTGTGTGTGTGTGTATACTTTCTAACAACATATTTTCATCTTTGGAAGTATTGAAAGAAGTGTATAACTCACAAAAATATATATATTTTCACTATAGTTTACATGAGCAGAGCACTTCTGAAATACTATGTGTTAAGCAATATATCTTGACAAGTAAATTGTTACAATCACAAATCGATTAACACATATTCTTATCTCTAGAATATATAAACACCTCAAATTAAAAATTATCTTAATAAATATGTTGGCACATTACAGTATGTATACTACTATCTTAAGTATATATACCAGGTACTTTAAATAAAAACACTTGCCAAAATGCTACTGGCTGGCAAATGTTTTTCATAACAAAAGTGAAAAACTTGAAAACTTGTTCCATTGAGTTAGTAGAATTCTGGTAGAAAACAACACGGCTTAGGAAGTAAATTGAAGGATACTTTAATATCAGCTGTGTAATTCTGAAATATGTAACCTTGAGCAGGTCATTTAATATTTCTAAGTCTTAGTTTCCTTAGCTGAAAAGTAAGGTCTAGGGAATTTAAAAGGTTCAAATATGCCACGGTGGTTGACATATCTATGAGTATTACTATACTTGTAGAAATACACATAAAATACACACAATATGAGTTTTTGCCTTGAAGAGAAAATAATTTCATTCATGCAGACATTTCAGTGGTGACTCACACCTGTAGTCTGGCCAACATGGCAAAACCCTGTCTCTACTAAAAATACAAAAATTAGCTGGACGTGATGGCAGGTTCCTGTAATCCCAGCTACTCAGGAGGCTGAAGCAGGAGCATTGCTTGAACCCAGGAGGTGAAGGTTGCAGTGAGTCAAGATTGCGCCACTGCACTTCAGCCTGGGTGACAGAGCAAAACAATGTCTGGAAAATAAATAAATAACTAAATACAAGTTTAAAAAAATAAAAAATTAACATTTCCTATAAACATAATATTATCTATTATTCCAGTGATTCTATTATTAATGTAACTAAGGATTTATTTTATATTTATGTAAATAAGGTACTTTCCTTTTAAATTCTTATGAAATGTATACTCTGTTACTTTTATCAGAATCTAAATGGCTTATTAGAAAACTTCTCTTAGAATACAAGTCTATGACAAAACTTTTCCTAAAATACAAAATTTTCCGTTATGCTAGTTCATGAAAATATATATATATTTCATAATATATATGTATATACTAGAAATATATATATTTCATAATATATATTTACATACTTGAAATATATATTTCATAAGTATATATTTGAAATATATATATATTTCATATATATATAAGTATATATGTATATACTTTTGCAATATTAATTTTATTAATGTAATATGATTTTAACCCTGAAATTAAACAAGGGAAAAAATATCAAAACTTTTAGAGCCTAGTAATAGATTATATATGTAGTGTTGATTCTTCAGGTTTGCTATGGTATTATGTTTCCTTTTATATAATGATACTACCTTCAAAATCAGAGAAAAAATGAATATCCATGAAATCAAAAGACATTCCTTTTAGTTTCCATGTCATTGAAACGTAACCAGTATTGTTAAGCTTTCTACTCTCAATTTATTTATAATTCTAACATTTTTGTTTTCCCCTGTGATCTTTGGATCAAATATGTTTAATTTTCTTCATGGGATAAATATTAATATTTGCAAATACCATGTGAAACACGAAGTTATTTTGTTTTAATGAGGGTCTCTACCAATATTTTAGGATAAAAGATTGAGAGGTTTCATGTATATAGATACCTCCCATGATGTGAAACTTAATTCTTGAATGTAAAATGCTTTTTTGCATTTTCTGATAAAACATTGTAAATTACAGTTATGTACATCACAATTCACTATAGTGCAAACATTGGTAAAATGTAGTTTAATATTCTTAAAGCAAGAAAACATTTTTATTTCCATGTAATACAAAGATACATATACAAATTACAAATTACATATACAAATATATTACATGGAAATATTTGAATTTTGGATATTTAGATATTACAGATATCTCCAAGAAAGGGCCTGACTTTCTGACATTTTGGAAAGGAATGCTGAAGACAGAGTGACAAGAAGGCTATGAAGATAAATTGGAACTTTTTATAATTGTATTTGTAGTATTTTCTATGTTTCCTGTGTATATAACCGGTGATGTGCTGGAGCTGGTCTGTAGCAGCTCACAAGTACTGATTATTTACATCTCTCCTCAATTCCATAGCTTGGGCATATGCTACAAATCAGTCAGTCCTTCCTTCCTTCTTTCCTTCCTTCCTTCCTTCCTTCCTTCCTTCCTTCCTTCCTTCCTTCCTTCCTCCCTCCCTCCCTCCCTCCCTTCCTCCCTCCCTTCCTCCTTCCCTCCCTCCCTCCATTCTTCCTTCCCTCCATTCCTCCCTCCCTCCTTCCCTCCCTCCTTTTTCTTCCTTCTTCCTTCCTTCCTTCCCTCTTTC
>CAUYLG010042901.1:0-21056 GCA_963573385.1 Cacajao melanocephalus
CCAGGAGGCTGAGGTTGCAGTGAGCTGAGACCATGCCATTGCCCTCCAGCCTGGGTGACAGAGTGAGACTCAAAAAAAAAAAAAAAGTATATTTGCCTAAGCAAGTTCAAAGAACATGTTGGGGAATATGCATGGACTAGGAAAATTATTTATTTCATAAGAGAATCCTTATTTTCAGCAAATAGAGAAATGAGGTATGGTGGCTGAAGTCAGCGGTGCCCTCATCTGGCCTCCCTTTTCTGTCTCCAGTGCCACGGTTGGCTCTAGCCACCACTTATTTACTGGTTCTGCCAACAGCATCAGGAGCCTGCCAGGTACCCAGCACAGTGCTAAGGATGGGGAATGCAAGGGTTAAAAGAGATGCCCTCCCGACTGGCTCTAAACAACACGGTGGGCATCTAAACAATCCATGTAGGTGGCAGCAGGCAGGAGCCCCCCGAAGTGGCTGTGTGAACGTAGGTGACAGGGAGGCTGGCAGGTCTTCTCCAGACACACTGGAGGTGGGCGCCCTTGAGCCTTAGAGAGCCACAAAAAGTGGGTTGGAGACTAAGAGGGGAAGGTGTGTGGAAGGCAGGAGGCTGGAGAGGGGCAGGGACAACACCACAGAAGGCAGAGGAGCTGGAGGCCACTTTTGTGGTAAGAGGGAGCCACTGAGAGTTTGCTGCCGGAAGGCGAGGTAGCCAGGTTGTGTGCTGGGAAGAATACCCTGGCAGCCTTGTGGAGAGACGGTGGGGAGATGTTGGGATCCGAGCCAGGGAGGCCGGTAGTCTGGGCAGGTAATTGTCCAGGTGAGAGGTACCAGAGGCTGCCTAGGGTGAGACTGGGGAGTGAGCAATGGTAGGCCCACAGTGCAGCTCCGCTCTCTGGTCAGGGCCCTGGTAGGGCCCATCAGGTCTGGAAATTGAGAGGTAAGCCTGCTTTGCACATCCTGAGTACGCAGCCCTTTCCCAAAGGGCCATGGAGTGTCTGGCCTGAAGCTGAAGGTACAACCAGTGGTGCTGCGGTGAGGGAGGGGTGACCTGGGCCCAGGGTCAGGCAGGGCTGGTGGGCACAGTGGGTAGGGACAGGGTTGAGGAGCAGGTCATCCAGGCAGCCATGCGCAAGTACCCAAACTGGTACCTGGGCAGCTCCCCATCTTCTCCGCATCTTGTGGGAGGCCCTGCGTTTGAAACAAAGTGGAGCCACTCTGGGTCCTGTGGTTCCCCTGCCCCACCCTGAGGGCCTCGGGAGCTCCTGTGAGCTTCTCAGGTGGCCATGGGAACAACCTCAGGGACGCTCAGTGCTGCTGGCCAGCTACACTCTGCCCAGCTGGGAGCACCTTCTACAGAAGGCAGTGAGTGCATCCCTGTGTGCTGAGATGAGACTCTGAGCCACCTGCAGGGTAGAGCCTAGCTCCTTAATGTACTACCTGGACCTCTGCCAATGTCCCCTGGTCTATTGGCTCCTTGTCCCAGGCTGCACGAAGTCACAGGAGCCTGTCGGGGTCCCCTGTCGCTATTCCTGACAGCTTATGTATTCTGTTCTCTCTGCCCCCAAAACCAATATTTACTTATGAAATTCCACTTTATCCTTCCAGAAAACTCAGTTGTATGTAAAAAGGAACAGTTTATGCTCCAGTGAGGTCTGATGGAAAGGAAATGGGGTTTGGAGCAAGACAGACAGGTGCTTGCATCCTGAAGCCACCGCTGGACGGCCTGACGACTTGGGATGCTGTTTACATTTTCTGAGTCTCACATTTCTTGTATAAAAAAGAAAAGAACAAACCTCAGAGAAGTAAGGTTTATGAAACACAGTGACTTGCATAAAATATTGCACATAAAATGACAACAACTAATCAGAGTTTCATTTTTAATTGATATTGTTAAATATTTCTGTTCAATGTAATGACCATACGTATGAAACTTGATAACTCGGCACTCAGTAGGAGGAGAGAGATTTCCTACTAACCATTTGCACTGGGGCAGTGAGGTGGGTTGGGGGGAGGGATTCAGTGCGAGATAACTGAAAAAAAATGAGTGTTTATCACTACAGAAAGGTTCATTTGCTTTTCACTGCTTCAACTTTTTAAAACATGGTCTTTTATGATAATTGGCCCTTCAAGAAGAGGGTGAATTGGGTTAAAAAATGAAGCAATTCTAGAGCTCCGCTGTCCAGTGTGGCAGCTGCCAACAACCTGTGGCTTTTTAATTTTAAACTAATTATGGCTGGGCGCAGTGGCCCATGCCTGTAATCCCAGCACTTTGGAAGGCCAAGGTGGGCAGATCACCTGAGGTCAGAAGTTCGAGACCAGCCTGGCCAACATGGTGAACCCTTGTCTCTACTAAAAATACAAAAATTAGCTGGGTGTGGTGGCGGACACCTGTAATCCCAGCTACTCAGGAGACTGAGGCAGGAGAGTTGCTTGAACCGAGAAGGCAGAGGTTGCAGTGAGCAAGATCACATCATTGCACTCCAGCCTGGGCAATAAGAGTGAAACTCCATCTCAAAAAAAAAAAAAAAGAAACCTAATTCAGATAAAATAAAATTAACAAATTCATTCCTCAGTCACATGAGCCACACTTCAGGTGTGCATTAGCCGCATGTGTTTGTGGCTACCCCATCAGACAGCATGCATAGGACATTGCTGTTATCACAGAAAATTCTGTTAGATAGTGTGGCTCTGGAACTCCGGTGTTTAAATTGGTTTTAATAGAAAATATAGGCAATATATATATTTTGATAGAAAAAGAGTGGCTCATGCCTGTAGTCTCAGCACTTTGGGAGGCCAAGGTGGGAGGACTGCTTGAACTCAGGAGTTTGAGACCAGCCTGGGCAGCATGGCAACATCCATCGCTACAAAAAATTTAAAAATTAACCAGGTGTGGAGGTATGCACCTGTAGTCCTAGCTACTCAGGAGGCAGAGGTGGGAGGATCACTTGAGACCTGGAGATTGAGACTGCAGTGAGCCTTGATCCAGCTTGGGCAACAGCACAAGACTCTCAACAACAACAACAACAACAACAAAAAAATAAAAAAAAAAAAATAGGCAGGGCGCAGTGGCTCACTCCTGTAATCCCAGCACTTTGGGAGGTCGAGGTGGGCAGATCACAAGTCAGGAGATCGAGACCATCCTGGCCAACATGATGGAACCCCATCTCTACTAAAATACAAAAAAAAATTTAGCCAGGCATGATGGCGCACCTGTAGTCTCAGCTACTCGGGAGGCTGAAGCAAGGGAATCACTTGAACCCAGGAGGCGGAGATTGCAGTGAGCTGAGATCGCACCACTGCACTCCAGCCTGGTGACAGAGTGAAACTCCATCCCAAAAAATAATAGTAAAAATAAAATAAAATAAAAAATAAAACAAAATTTCAGAAAAAGAAAATATAAATATGTATGTAAGGAGTTGGTCTGTTTACAGGAAGTGGTACTGGAGGAGACAAGAACCCTGCAGTCTCCATGTAGATTCAGAGTCTGTCCCATCCAGTCCTAGGAGACAGTGCTCCCTGGCCTGCCATGGGTAGATGAAAAGCTTCCTCTCACTTGTGTGGACACACAGGACTATTTGTCCTTTTCTGTAATACAACTGCTCATCGTTTTGGGAGCTTGACTCTACCTTCAAGGCCACAGCCCTGCTCACGTGTGGAGTGGGACAGATGACAGTTGCCGGAAGGAACAGCAAAGCCATGGTTTCCTAGGACTTAATATGGTGGTATCTCCAATGCCTAAATGTTTCTTCTGTTCCGGCCCCACTAAGTGCTAATTTTGGGATGGAAGAGTATGGGCAGATGGTTTGGGAAGCCATGCAAGAGAAATACAATCTAAACCTTTTTTTCTTTTTTCAAGATCACACTCACAAATTTGGTGTCAGTTAATGAGAGGTTGGTGTACATACCTCATCCAGAGAACCCAGAAATGTGAGTCATCTCCTGTGGGATTGACACATTGAATGCCAAGGGTGAGGGCAGGGCAGACTCTCCTCTCTCTCAGGGCTGGTCAGCCCCTTTTCTTCTTGCTCGTAGGACCATGCTCACACAAGAAGCCATCATCACTGTGAAGGGGATTAGCCTCGGTAGTTATTTGGAAAGTTTAATGGCCAACACAATATCATCCAATGCAAAGAAGGTATGTATCTCAGTCCTAGGAGTCATGTGTGCTCTATTGGTAAGTGCCAGGTTAAGATTACATTTTTAGTCTCATAAATCTTCCTGGCTGGGCATGGTGGCTCATGTCTGTAATCCCATCACTTTGGGAGTCCAAGACAGGTGAACTGCTTGAGGCCAGGAGTTCAAGACCAGCCTGGCCAACATGCCAAAACCCCATCTCTACTAAAAATACAAAAATTAGCCGGGCATGGTGGTGCACATCTGTAATCCCAGCTACTCAGGAGGCCGAGACATGAGAATCGCTTGAACCCAGGAGGTGGAGGTTGCAGTGAGCTGAGCCACCACTGCACTCCAGCTTGGATCTCAGAGCGAGACTCTGTCTCAAAAAATAAATAAAATAAATAAATAAACAAATAAAATCCTCCTGAGTGCTACGGATCTCCATCTGTGCTGAGCTCGTAATGCCACAGTATTGCAAAACTAGGGTAGTGAAAGACTGACCCAGGTCTGAGGGAAGTGTGTCTGAAAAGCTAAGGGAGCCAAAAAATTACTCTTCGCAGTAGGGAACATATGGGGTAAACCCGGAGCATAAACCCACCCAAGGCAACTACCACTTCAAAAAGCCCAAATGTCATAGGCTCAGTTACCAAAGCAAACTAACCCATGACATCAGAAATACAAGGTGTTAACAGTGTCAGCTAGGCTATTCAGGACTGTTAGTAGTTTCCTATTTAATGGTCATTAAGTGGCTTTGGCTGAACCTCTCCAGCAGTGATGCTTCCATGGAGCCTGCTGTGGTCTTCACATCTCCTCTCTGGCAGGATTTGGCAGTGAGCTTTGTGGCAGTCAGAGGAGAAACTGTGGATCCCAGGAGGCCATCTATGGCCCTCCCTTTGTGTCCAGGGCACTGGAGTGGAGGCAGAGATTGTTCTAGGAGTCCACGTTGCCCTCCTTTCCAGCAGAGTTGATGGAAAGAGCTTGAGTGTTGGGGAGGAAGATATGTTCCTCACATTTAAAGGATGCCACTTGCCAGAGCAGGGCCTTTGCTTTTCACCTGAGCTTGCCACACAGGCTCATGCCTTCCCTTTATCTGTCCCCCATACCCCTCACTCTTCCCTCTCTCCTTCTCTTCCTTCCTTTTTAGGGGTCAGAGGTGAGTCTTCATTGTCAGGATCAGTGAGTGATTCCTAAGGCTGCCCTTCCCTTTCCAGTGTCCTTCCATGTTTAACTCTCCAACTAGGGGAAAACCATTTATGGCTTGCATTTAGTCTCATCACCAATAGAAGAGCCTGTCTGTCCAATATTGTAGAAGAATCCAGATTTGAGAAATATTGTAGAAATATAGCCCTCCAATATTGTAGAAGAATCCAGATTTGAGAAATAGATAGTTCCTCACATTCCGCGGTGACACAGAATCACTGGGTTCATCCTCTTTCTTTTTCATTCCTTGCTTCATGGCAGGATTTAGATTTCAAGGAAGCTTGAATTGCGGCCCTCTGGGTTGGACGGAGGCGGGACGGAGGCAGCTTAGCCTCTCTAGCAAGCCGCCCTCTGGTTCGGTTGCCGAGGCAACCCCGGTGAGCAGCTTAACTCAGTTCAGAGGAGGTAGGGCAGCAAAGGCCAATGGGGAGAGCTTCGTCCATGCTGGAGGAAGGAGACCAGATCTCACCCATCCTGGTTTCCAATGCTTGGCTTAGGGCAGAAGCCCTAAATGTTTGCGGAAGAAAATATTATAAGAGGAAGGGAATATTCAATGAGGCCACAGCTACCTTAGGCCTTTTATGTGAAAAAATGGGGGTAAACTCAGTGAAGTCAAATTGACTTTCCTTTATTTCACTTAATTAGGGGTTGTGTTGAAGACTTAAGAGAGAATCACTGCCGCCTCTAGCAAGGTGGGGAGAGGTGTTGTGCCTGGAAACAGTGGGGCAGCCTGAGGGCAGGTGCAGGGGACGGGGTTGGGGGTGCCTGGAGGTGTCACCCTGGGCTTTCCTGGCCTCCTGGGGCAGCCTCAGCACGGAGATTTAGGAGGTGAGGGACAGGACTTGCTGTACTGTGCTAAGAGGGGTGCCGATGTTGGGAGAGCCAAGTGGGGTGCTGGTTTGCTAACACAGTAGTGACTCTGAGGCACTGTTTTCCTTCCCTCTTCTGAGCGGGAGGAACTGCCTGCCTGTGTGGAGATCACTCAGAAAGGTCACTGCTGTGTCTCCTGGCGGCTGCAGCGCTTTCCTTCTGCAGTTTAGCCCATGGGCTTGTCGCTTGCTGTCTGCAGCTGGAAGCGCGATGACCCACTCGGTGCTGAAATCTTTCTGTGTTGCAGGGGTGGGCCGCCATTGAGTGGATAATTGAACACTCCGAAAGCGCTGTGAGCTAAGGAGGCCTGCGCCTGCGCTTGTCATAAATGGCGGTGAGTACCGTATTCACTCACCGGGGGGTCCTTTTAGCCTCTTGTGACCCGTGTGCATGGTGTGCACTGCGAGGGGACGCCGGAAATACGCAGCTGCTGGAGGCTCTCCAGCCCGGAGCTCCTTAGTCTTCCGCGGTGACACAGACTCACTGGGTTCATCCTCTTTCTTTTTCATTCCTTGCTTCGTGGCAGGATTTAGATTTCGAGGAAGCTTGAATTGCGGCCCTCTGGGTCGGACGGAGGCAGCTCAGCCTCTCCAGCAAGCCGCCCTCTGGTTCGGTTGCCGAGGCGACCCCGGTGACTGTGCAGAGTCGGCGCGAGTGGCCAGGCCTGTGCCGACGGGCGCCGCCCTTTGGGGGCATCTGCATCTGCCGCTGTGAGCGAGGTCCTGTGCACACCTCTTTGCTTGCTCCAAGCCAGTGCACGGCCATGCAGCTGCCACCGGCCATTTCCTTTTAGCGGTGGAAGTCTTTTCCGATGTTTCCTTGAGCTTCACAAACGTTCCCTGGCTTTCTGGGCCGTCAGCGACTGGACTTCGAGTAGCCCTGCCCCGACGGTGGGCAGTCACCCTGCTCCCAGGGGAGGATGCGCCACCCGTTGGCGGCTTGGGCCCACGGCTGCGCTGCACTGCTCTGGGCCGCTGGTCCCCTTCTTTCGCGATCTGTTTCCAGCGTGTGTGGCTCCGCGCGTCCTTAAGAACTTCGTGCTGATTTTTCCCGAGTTACTGAAGCCGCGCTTTGCTCTCCTTGAACTCAAGCTGGGGCGGTCATGCGCCTTGCCTCCTTCATGGCTGCACCCTGAGTTCAGCGCACGTAGGACCCTCGCCTGGCGTCCTATGTCTGTGTGCTGTGTGGTGTGTGCGCTGTGTGGTAAGTGTTGTGTGCGGTGTGTGTGCTGTGTGGTGTGTGTGTGGTATGTAGTGTGTGGAGTGTGTGTGCTGTGTGTGGCGTGTGTTGTATGCTGTGTGTATATATGTGTGGGGTGTGTGTGGTGTATATGCCCTGTGTGTGATGTGTATATGTGTGTGTGGGGTGTGTGTGATGTGTATATGTGTGTGGTATGTGGGGGGTGTGTGGTGTGATGTGTGTGCTGTATGTGTGGTGTGTATATGTGTGGGGTGTGTGTGGTGTATATGCCCTGTGTGTGATGTGTATATGTGTGTGCGGGGTGTGTGTGATGTATATATGTGTGTGGTATATGTATATGTGTGTGGTATGTGGGGGGCGTGTGGTGTGATGTGTGTGCTGTATGTGTGGTGTGTATATGTGTGGGGTGTGTGTGTGCGTTCTGTATGTGATGTGTATATGTATGTGGTAAGTGTCATGTGTGCATGTGTGTATGATGTGCACGTGTGTGATTTGTGTACTGTGTGTGGTGTGAATGTGTGTGTAGTGTGTGTGCTCTGTGTAATGTGTATATATGTGTGTGAGGTGTATGTGTGTGGTGTGTGCATGTGTGTGATGTGTGTATGATGTGCATATGTGATGTATGATGTGTACGTGTGGTGTGTGCATGTGAGATGTGTGACGTGCATGTGTGTGTGCGTGTGATGTGTGGTACGCGTGCATGTGTGTATGATGTGCATGGATGTGATGTGTAGTGTGATGTGTGTATGGTGCATGTGCATGTGTGTGATGTGTATGTGATGTGTGTGTGTGGTGTGTGCATGTAAGATGTGCATGTGTGTGATGTGTGTGTGGTGTGTCCTGAGTGTGGTTTGTGTTGTCAGCGTGGTGTGTGGTGCGTCCTCCGCCCCTCTGCGGAGCTGACCCCTAGTGTCTCCGCAGATGCTTCCTGGAAGAAAGGAAAGAAGGCGAGAAGGCCAGAAGAGGATGAGCAAGGACGGGACGGAAGAGCGCGTCTGGCTGCGAGGGCCCGCAGGGCCGGGGAGGAGGACTGGGCTGGATTCCGGAACCGGACGTCCCTCCCTTCATGAATGCGCAGCAGGGAGCAGTGCAGCCAGCCCCGCCACCTGCGTGGATGGAGGGCGCGAGGCCCTCGCATGTGTCCCTTAGGCATGACACCCATCGCCCTGCCTGTCGCGGTGGCCCAGGCCCTTTCTCCCTCCAGGTGGCCCATGCCGCCCCTGGCCGCCCATGCTGTCCTCCACTCAGGCCCCTCCGCAGACGGTGGCGGGTGCGCTGCCTTTGGCATCTTCCGGTTTCCGCTGCTCCGCGTCCCGTCCTCCTGCAGATCAACAGGCAGCTCTCCTGCGCCCCCGGCTGCTCCAGGCCTCCGGTGGGCGCTAACTGCGGGGCTGCGGCCTGGGACCGTGGCTTTCCTCTCGGCCCCCAAATGGCTTTCCTTGAGTGGCTCAGCCTCTCCAGACGAGGCTCCTCACGAGGGGAGAGGGCTGGGGTCCAGGGGTCCCCGGGCCCTTTCTGCAGGCTGTGCCAGGCCCCTCCAGCCTGCCCCTGCCCTGCCCTGGGGACATCCTGCGCCTAGGCTGGAGACCCCGCCTGGCTGCCCGCCAACCTCACCTGCTGGGGCCGGAGGTCATGGATCCCCGAGAGTATCCGAGGGTTGAGTTCCTGTTTTTCTCCTTGTAGTTTTATGAGTGTTTCAGGGACGACGGCCAAAGGTCTTTTTTCCACCATCTTTAAATCCAAGTTGTTTAACAGAACATTAATTTAAAAAATAAAAAATAAAAGCAATCTGTGCTTACGGTTTAAAAAGAGAGTCTGGAGTCCGTTAAAGGGTAAAGGCCTCCCCTGCTGCCAGTCGGCTCCTCTTTTACGAAGCTTTCCAGAAGTTTTGTGTGCTTATGAAACTGTATGTGTGGCCTTTCTTCTCTTCCTTTCCTTTATTAAACACAGATAGGCTCATGCTGGATAAACCGTTTGGTGTCAGTGTTTTTTCTGCGTTTAATCAGAGTCATCTTGAAAGTTCCCTCAGAGCGTAGCTGTGCGGCGCCTGCCTCCCTAGTCTGGCAGGCAGCGGGGCCTCCCCGGGACGCAGCGCCCTAGAGCTCCCGCAGCAGCTCTGTTAAGTCCCAGCAGGAATGGTCTAGCACTTGTCACCTGACGGTCTGCTCTAGACGGAAACAAGGGAACGTGGGATCTGGAAACTATCTCTGAAGCAGGGGTGGAGAGAAAGGGTCGCACACTGACTGGGGCACGTAGAGGTCCCTGTGTATTTTGGGGGGATGATCGCATTTTTTAGGCGAGGACAGTTGTAAATGTCAGACTCCTCCAGCCACTTCAAATCCACTTTGGTGACCAAAGTGGGGTAAAAACAAGCACCTGCGTGCGTCGTGGTTGTTCTTCTATGCCTTCCACTGCATATACGTTTTAGGAAGTTTTTCTTGAGGTGGTCAGTTCTTAAACCGAAGAAGTAGCAGTAGTTGATTTTAATTACTATACAGTTGTTTGTCCTCGTAACTTCTGCGTTGGTTGGAAATGGGTTCATTCTTTGTTTTGAAGAGGAGTCCAGCGCAGTGATGGGAAGGGCAAGAGCAGAGCTGGCGGATCCAGCCCCAGCCAAATGGCAGCCAGAAGCTGCCCTGCCCCACCGGCCAGAAACAGACTGAGGGGCGGACACCCTGCTTTGTCTGCAGAATGCGCATCTGCACCGAGGTGAGTGTGGTCCGATAAGGCGGCAGGGAGCAGCGCAACTTTGATCGCTGGTTTGGGAAAACAGCGCAGGGCTCGGCCTGAGTGGCCCAGCAGTGCTTGGGGGGTACTGGAAGCCGCTTCCCTGGCCGGCCCGGCACTAGGGAAAAACGCCCCATAGGGCGGCCTCCCGCTCCCATCGAAGCCCACGGGCTGTGGCCCTGATGGCGCCCAGTGCTGTTTGCGTGCAGGGTCCGGGGACTCTTGCCAGCAGGAATGGCAATGCACTTCTGCCTCTCGGCCTCAGTTTGTTTGTTTGTTTAGAGATAGAGTCTCGCTGTGGAGTGCAGTAGTGGTGTGCGGTCTCCGCCTCCTGGGATCAGGTGATCCTCCCGCCTCAGCCTCCTGAGTAGCTGGGACCACAGGCGCGGGCTATCACATCTAATTTTTTGTTTTGTTTTGTTTTTTAGAGATAGGATCTCACTATGCTGCCCAGGCTGGGCTCAAACTCCTGGTCTCAAGCCATCCTTGCACCTCAGCCTCCCCAAATGCTGGGACCACGGGTGTGTGCCACCGATTGGCGCCGCGACCTCTCCTAGAGGTGCCCCTGCATCTCCCGTGAACAGCCAGAAAACGGGCTTGCTCCTCCCGTCACACTGCTGTCCTTCCCCCATTTCTAATGAGTGCTGCTCCCATTTCCCAAACACAAGCCTGCGTCCTGGTGACATCTTCCTCCTGCCTTTTCCCTCGGGGTCGTTTGGACATCGCACCTTCCTCCAGCGTCTTGGCTGAGTTCTGGGTTTCCCCACCTAGCTCTGCTCCGCGCGCTGGTCCCTGGCGCTGCTACTCCGTGACCTCGCCCGCGTGTCTCATGCCCGCTGCAGAGGATGAGCCACGGGGCCTGGGGTCTGTGGGGAGGCTGAGTCCGGAGATCCGTGGCGCACGCCCAGCCAGCCCGCACGTGGTCACTCTGCCAGGCTTGAGGGACACTGAAGGGGCCCTCAGAGGGGCCACTGCAGACGCCATCCTCCAGCCCCGGTGCAGCCCCCGGAGGCTGCGGGTCCCACTACCATCTTCACTGCCACCTCGTGAGAGGCCCAGGCCGGGACTCCCGCCAGAGCTGCTCCTGATGTCCTGACCACTGAAACCGGGGAGATAATAAATACTCATCACCTCCTGCAGAGTCCGGGTCGTCTGTTACTCAGGCAGTGATGGAGCGCCTCTCACTTGTCTGCACAGTTGCCTTCTGTCTAGACTCTCGCTCATGCTATCCCACTTCTTACACTGCTCCAAAAATATTCCTGTCATAACATCCCTTGATTAGAAAGCTAGGGAGGGTTCTCATCCCTTTTTGAAAACAGTCAAAAGCAAGGCTGAGGCACCTGCAAACAACTGATGTGGCAGGCAGTGGTGGCCCCTCCGAGCCCAACCTCAGGTCTTCTGTGGAGGTGTACCTGGCTGGCGCCAGCCCACAGCACCACAGCCCACAATCACCATTAATTCCTAGAGATTTATGTTGCCTTGAACTGCTTTTTTAAACTATTAACATATGTATTTGACCAGCCTAGACTCAAAGTTCTTCCATGCCAAAGTCAGGACCTGAGCCTTCTCTAAGGGCTTTGGTGACTGGAGAACTGCCTGGAGTCAGAGCTGCCCAAAGGCTGCCCGAGCGCAGCTGCAGCCTCAGACCTCAGCTTGATGCCAGCTAGTGGTTTCCCCTTAAGCAAATGACCGCCTTATTATTCCCAAGTTTTGCGTCTGTAAAAGAGGCTGTTAATAGCATCAGTATGAGAGTTGGGTGTGGGAGGAGAGGATGGGAGGGTGCTTGCTGTACAGTAAGCACTGGAAAACTGGCAGTGGTCAGCCACTGAAAAGCAAAGTTTCTAAAACTATGTATTAACAGTGACAAGCATAGAATAATATCATGAAGTTTATTTTCATATTTTTCCTTATTTTATTATTAGCCAAATTCTCTTAATATGACAAATTTGGAAGTTTATTTACTTCAGCCTAACTGGCATAAAATAATTAATCATCAAACTTTAACACACATTTTTGTTTAAATTTAAGAGGTACAAATGCAGATTTTTCTTTTGTTTTGAGACGGAGTCTCCCTCTGTCACTCAGGCTGGAGGGCAGTGGCACGATCACAGCTCACTGCAACCTCTGCCTCCCAGGTTCAAGCGATTCTCCTGTCTCAGCCTCCCAAGTAGCTGGGATTACAGGTGTGTGCCACCATGCCTGGCTAATTTTTGTATTTTTAGTAGAGATGGAGTTTCACCATGTTGGCCAGGCTAGTCTCGAACTTCTGACCTCAGGTGATCTGCCTGGCCTTGGCCTCCCAAAGGGCTGGTATTACAGGCGTCAGCCACAGTGTCTGGCCAAATGCAGTTTTGATACATGGATCTATCACATAGTAGTGGAGTCTAGGCTTTTAGTGTACCTATCACCCCAATAGTGTACATTACGCATTAAGTAATTTCTCACACCTCACCTTTCTCCCACCCTCGGAGTCTTCCATTGGGCATATGTTCTTTAGCCACTAGTCCACTGATGTACATTCAGGTTATGTCTCTGCCATTGTAAATAGTGCTGCAATAAACAAAATTGCAGGTATTTTTTGAGATCATGATTTCTTTTCCTTTGGGTAGATACCTAGAAGTGGGATTGCTGGATCAAAATAGCTGAGTATGCTGATGTATGCCTGTAGTCCCAGCTACTCAGGAGGCTGAAGTGGAAGGGTCACCTGATCCCGGGAGTTCAAGGCTGCAGTGAGCCATGATCAAACCACTGCACTCCAGCCTGGGCAAGACAGTGAGACCCTGTCTCAAAGAAGCAAAACCAAAAGAAGCCAAAAAATTCCATACTGTTTTCCGCAGAGGTTGTACTAATTTGCATCCCAACCAACAGTATGTAAGCATTCCCTTTTCTCCACATCCTTGTCAATATTTTTTTTGACTTTTCAATGATAGCCATTTTGACTAGCATGAGATGGTATCTCATTGGGGTTTTAATGTACATTTCTCTGATGATAGTGATGTTGAACACTTTATTTTTTTGAGACCGAGTCTTTCCCTGTCACCCAGGCTGGAGTGCAGTGGCGTGATCTCTGCTCACTGCAACCTCCGCCTCGTACGTTCAAACGATTCTCCTGTCTCAGCCTCTCAAGTAGCTGGGATTGCAGACGCCTGCCACCACGCCCAGCTATTTTTTGTATTTTTAGTAGAGACGGAGTTTCACCTTGTTGGCCAGGCTGGTCTCGAACTCCTGACCTTGTGATCTGCCCGCCTTGGCCTCCCAAAGTGCTGGGATTACAGGCATGAGCCACCATGCCTGGCTGATGTTGAGCATTTGAAAATATGCTTGTAATTAGCTGGGTGTGGAGGCACATGCCTGTAATCCCAGCTACTTGGGAGGCTGAGGCAGGAGACTGCTTGAACCCAGGAGACAAGAGATTGCAGTGAGCCGAGATCGTGCCACTGTACTCCAGCCTGGCGACAGAGAGAGAGAGATGGTCTCTAAATAAATAAATAAAATAAAATAAAACATACTTGGTGGGCTGGGTGTGGTGGCATGGACCTGTAATCCCACAATTCCAGGAGGTCAAGGGAAGGACATTCCTTGAGCCCAGGACTTGAGACCAGCCTGGGCAAGGTGGCAAAACCCCATCTCTACTAGGAACACAAAAATTAGCTGGGCATAGTGGTGCACCTCTGTGGTCCCAGCTACTTGGGAGGCGTAGTGGGAGGATCACCTGAGCCCAGGAAGTCAAGGCTGCAGTGAGCCATGATTGTGTCACTGCACTCCAGCCTGGGCGATGGGAGTGAGACCTGTCTCAATAAAAAAGAAAATAAACATAAAATATGCTTTTTGGCCATTTATATGTCTTCCTTTGAAAAATGTCTATTCCCGTCCTTTGCCCACCTTCTTATGGGGCTTTTCTGCTGTTATTGTTGAGTTCCTTGTAAACTCTGGACCTTAGTCGCCTGCTGGTTGCATAGTTTGCAAATGTTTTCTCCCATTCTGCAGATTGTCTCTTTACTGTTTCTTTCTTTTGCCATGCAATATTAAAACTTGTATGATTACTCTTAAGAGTTAACTACCACACTGAAAAGAGGCAAGTAGTAAAAAATTAATGAGTACAAACACTGAACTAATAAATACACCCTTTGCATTCATGAAGCATCTTTGATGACAAGTCTCCAGGGTCCCTGTTCTTCCCAGTTTGTTAATGGGAAAAGCCAGGTTGGGAGGCGGACTATGCAGGTCACTCCACTCATGTTCTAGTGGTGCGTAGAGCCAAGAGGAATGTGTGGCGAGTGGTTTTCAAGCGGAAGGTAGAAAGCCCAGACTGGCACAAGTCAACCATGCTCACAGCATGAGCTGCTGACCTGGCTTTCTCCATTCTAATGAGCTATTTTAGGGCTGCAGTAATTTGTTGACTTAAAAGACATGGGGCTGTACGTTGCATTTATCTGTTGAAGTGCACAGTTAACACACCACGTCAGTTGAAGACATCTTGATAGTTCCATCTTTGTATTTATCAGTTATTCTCATATCCATATTAAGCCTGCTCATTCATTCATTAATTCCCTCCACAATTAAGCATCTGTACATGCCAGCAATTATTTTCAGAAGCTGGGGATACGTACGGCAGGTGAAGCTGTCTGACAAAGATGCCTGTGTTCATGGAACAATGTAGTAGAATGAGAGGTGGTGCAATGGAAAAAATAAAATGCAGAAGGCATAAGTAGTGGGACGTGCTGCAGGGAGGAGCAGGAAGGAAGAGGTGATGTGAGGGAGCCACTTGGCAGAGGGAGCAGGCATGCTCTGCAGAGCCGCGGGGGCAGCATCAGCAAGTCAGCAATGGGAGGAAGTGGCATGAGGGCACGACTCCTAACTCTTTGACCTATTCCAAGATGGAAATTTGTAGAGAATCAGGTCTGCTATGTCCTGGACACATTTAAACAGAGCTGAGACAGCCTGTCAGGGGACAGGTTGTGGGCAATTCCTGCCAAAGGATGGACATGTGTTTTATCAGCTCTAAATAAAAGCCAGCCATAGAGATCACATTTAGTGAGGAGTTCAGGCAGCGATGGAGTCTTTGGCACTGAGGGCCAGAGAGAGGAGTCTCCCCATTGGGAGCTCACTAATAAACACGCGAGACGCATATCTCAGGGATACCTGCAGTGGTGCTTACTTTCCTTGACCAAGTTGGAGAACAAGCGCTGTCTTTACTTGTGTTTCCTTTTAGTGCAACTAGTGTTTGCCACATATGCCAAGTGGACGAGAAGAGCCTGCTCTGTGAATGCACCCAACCGTCACCAGCTTCTCTTTTATCTCCAATAGGAAGCGCACACTACAGTGCAGGAACAAAAACGTCAGGTGTCTGCTATAGCCAAGGCAGAAAAGGTCTTTCCCTCCAAACAAGATCCAGAGATGAACTTCTGGTACACAGGATGCTGCTAACACCAAACAGCTAATGTAAGGGGCTGTGTCCATCTTTAATATAGTCAAGTCTCCAAGGTTTTTCTTTTTAATTTTGAGAGATGGACTCAGATTCTTTATAGCAACTAGTAAAACTGAATTTGCCTTTGCCTTGTTTGGAATATGTGCAGCACATTTTGCACTTTTCTTGCTTTCATGTAGTATTCATAATCAGGTTTGTCATCCACACAGAAATAATGCTTAGAAAGTATCAGTCATTTCACACTTTAGTGAAGGGCCAGCTTGGATTACATGATGTTTCTCGAGTCACGTTGGCTCGGCCTTCAAGTGTCTTGTTGCCTGTGTAGTACTGGTTGTTTCACACAGTGTCCTGACTCTCCTAGTTGAAAGTGACCTTAGAGACCATTTAGTCTAACACTCTTGCTTTAAAATCTAAGAGACAAATTCATAAATGCTCAGGAGCTGTCCCAGTATTAGGTAGCTATGTTGCTGCCATGCCAGAGCACAGTTTAGTTAGAACCATTCCAGATACTTGAAAACCAGGAATTGCTGAGAAAGGATCTACAGACTATTTTTTTTTCAGTCGTCAGGACAAAAGGGGAAGAGTGCCTCCCTCTCCTCAGTTCACAGACAACCTGCCTCATTGCAGCAACTGCGAGAGCATTCCCAGCAAGGGACCCACAGTATCTGGCCCTCTTGGTGGCAACATAAATCTGAACACTGAGCTGTTTCAAACATGCTGATACTTCTTCAGCTCTCAGGCCCTAAGGACATAAACTTCCAGATGCCCCACATTTCAGGGGCGCTGTCCTGTCAGTTCTGGAGCACTTGCTGTCAGCTTCCATCAAACAGGCTCCAAGGCAGCCACCAGTATCAGGAGCACAGCTGCAGAGTGCCCTGCACAGCAATGGCTAACGTATTAGACACCATGTGTATGTTATCGAAATGAGCTGAAATAGTAGTGCAAATTCAGTCTTCCACGTAGCTGCATCTGAACTTTCTCAGCTCACTGCAACCTCCACCTCCCAGGTTCAAGCAATTCTCCTGCCTCAGCCTCCTGAGTAGCTGGGACTACAGGTGTGCGCCACCATGCCCTGCAAATTTTTTGTATTTATGGGTTTTTGTCATGTTGTCCAGGCTGGTCTTGAACTCAAGCAGTCCTCTCACCTCGGCCTCCCAAAGTGCTGGGATTACAGGCATGAGCCACCTTGCCTGGCTCAGAGTTTTATATTAAGCAGGTCTTGCCTCTTAAACTTTTTTGGGTGGGCAAAGGGAGAGGTTTTATACACCTTTGGCTAACAGGAGGGAAGCACCACACCCTTTATTAGCATTATAATCAATGTGTGTGTGCGTGTGTGTGCATTGTGTGGGGGTGTGAGCACATGCACATTCTGCAGTGGTATCGGGAGTCTTTATTTGAGACTTGAGTTTCTCTCTAGTTGCCTAGGCTGGAGTGCAGTGGCACAATCTCAGCTCACTGGAACCTCTGCCTCCCAGGTTCAACCGATTCTCCTGCCTCAGCCTCTGAAGTAACTAAGATTACAGGTGCCCGCCACCACGTCATGCTAATTTTTTGTATTTTAAGTAGAGATGGGGTTTCACCATGTTGGCCAGGCTGGTCTCAAACTCCTGATTCACTTGCCTAAGCCTCCAAAGTGCTGGGATTACAGGCATGAGCCACCGTGCCTGGCCAGGAGTCTTTAACTCATGTGTGCAATTAAGCCCTTTCCTAAAAGTAGTTTTCTTCATGAAATTGTAGACTATGATTTACAACTGTACATCTTTCCTCAATTGGAGCTGGGAGAAAAAAAATTAAATATGTGTTACCCAAAGCTTTTCCAACTTACGGTATCCAAATTCCGTGTCTATCTGGAATACACGAAGCACAAGTCAAAGACTGTAACTTGGACTTAGTCACTGGACATGTGGATCATGAGTTGGACACATAATACAAGTGTCTTGACATAAACGTATCAGTGGAACTTCAGGGGAAGGAGCTCCTAAAACATGTCTGGCAACTGAGGGAACAGCCTATGTAACTGGATTAATATCAAACTCAACATCATGAAATGTGTAAGATATTCAGAAGGTAAACCATGCATTCTTAGTTAACATAAAAACACAAGAACTTTCCTCTGCTCGTATTTTAGGAATATATTTGTTGAGGGACATATTCTACAAAACAATGAAGTTTGCTGCATCAACTGCATTTTCCTTTCATGAAAAATTTCTCTGTAGCATGCACTGCTGTTTGATAGCATGTTACCCACAGAATTACTTTCAAAATTGAGTCAATCTTCTCAAACCCTGCCGCTGCTTTATCAACTAAGTATGCACTACTCTAAATCCTTTATCATTTCAACAATGTTCACAACATCTCCATCGGTAGATTTCCCCTTAAAAAAAAAAACACATTGCAGCCAGGCGCAGTGGCTCATGCCTGTAATCCCAGTACTTTGGGAGGCCGAGGTGGTCGGATCACCTGAAGTCGGGAGTGAGACCAGCCTGACCAACATGGTAGAGACCGTCTCTACTAAAAATACAAAATTAGCCAGGCATGATGGTGCATGCCTGTAATCCCAGCTACTCAAGAGGCTGTGGCAGGAGAATCGCTTGAACCCAGGAGGCAGAGGTTGCAGTGAGCCAAGATCACACCATTGCACTCCAACCTGGGCAACAAGAGCGAAACTCCATCTCAAAACACACACACACATACACACACACACACACACACACACACAAACCACATTGCTCATTCATAAGCACCAACACCTCATTAATTTACATTTTCTCATGAGACTGCAGTAGTTCAGTCACATCCTCAGGTTCCACGTCTAATTCTAGTTCTCTTGTTATTTCCACCCCATCTGCAGTTACTTCCTCTACTGAAGTCTGGGATCTTTCAAAGTAATCCATGAAAGTTGGAATGAACTTCTTCCAAAATCCTGTTCATGTTGCATTTTGACCTCCTTCCATAAATCACCAATGTTTTTAATGGCATCTAGAATGGTGAATCCTTTCCTGACGGTTTTCAGTGTGCTTTGCCCAGATCCGTAAGAGGAATCACTGCTTATGACAGCTAAAGCCTTATGAAGTGTATTTCTTAAATAAAAGTAAAAATTACTCCTTGATCCATGGGCTACAGAATGATGTTGTGTTAGCAGGCACGAAAACAATTGTACATCTTGGATGAAAACATCCTTGTACATGTCCATGTCCAACAGAGCTCTTGGGTGACCCGATGCACTGTGAATGAGCAGTAATCTTTTGAAAGAAATCTTTTTTCTGAGCAGTAGGTCTCAACAGTAGGCTTAAAACATTCAGTAAACCTTGCTGTAAACAGATCTGCTGTCATCTGTCGAGGCTTTGTTAGTCATTGACAGGGTACAGGCAGAGTAGATTTAGCTTCATTCTTAAGGTCTCTAGGATTTTCCGAATGGTAAATGAGCACTGGCTTCAACTTAAGGTCATCAGCTGCATTAGTCCCTAACAAGAGCGTCAGTCTTTGAAGCCCGGAAGCCAGGCATTGGCTGTTCTCTAGCTATCAAAGTCCTACATTGCATCTTCTGTTTCATCTGCACTACAAATGTGTAGCGTAGCCACCTTCTTCAAGATCATAGCTTGATCTTCTGGAGAATTTGCTGCAGCTTCTACATCAGTACTTGCTGCTTTACCTTGCACTTTTGTTACAGAGATGGCTTCTTTCCTTAAACTTCATGAACCAACCTCTGCCAGCTTTCACTTTTTCTTCTGTAGCCTCCTTACCTCTCTCAGCCTTCGAAGAACTGAAGTGAGTTAGAGCCTTGCTCTGGATTAGGTTTGGCTTAAAGAAATGTGGCTGTTTGAGCTTTATCCAGACCACTCAAACATTATCCATATCAGGAAATAAGGCTTTTTTCTTTTTTTAAAGATTGAGTGTCGCTCAGTCACCCAGAACAGAATGCAGTGGTGTGATCATAGCTCACTGCAGCCTCAAACTCCTGGGCTCAAGAGATCCTCCTGCCTTAGCCTCCTGAGGAGCTAGGACTATAGGCATGCACCACACAGCTTGCTTTCTTATCATTAGTGTTCACTGGAGTAGCACTTATAATTTCCTTCAATAACTTTTTCTTTGCATTCACAGCTTGGCTGTTCGGTGCAAAAGGTCAAGCTTGGGCTTACCTCAGCTTTTGAATGCCTGCCTCACAAAGTGTAATCATTTCTAGCTTTTGATTTAAAGTGAGAGACTTTAGACTCTTTCTTTCACTTAACACTTAGAAGCCACTGTACTGTAGGGTTATTGGCCTCATTTCCATATTGTTGTATCTCAGGGAATGGGGAGTCTGAGGAGAGGGAGAGACACAGCGGAATGGTCAGAACACACATTTATCCATTAAGTTTACCATCTTATATAGGCATGGTTCATGGCACCCCAAAGCAATTACAATAGTAACATCAAAGATTACAGATCACCATAAAAGATACAGTAATAATGAAAAAGCTTGAAATATTGGGAGAGTTACCAAAATGTGAAACAGAGACACAAAGTGTGCACAAGCTGTTGGAAAAATGCAGCCGACTGACTTGCCTGCTGCAGGGCTGCCACAAACTGTAAAAACTCAGCACCTGTGAAGCACCACAAGCCACATGTCACGGGACGAGACATGCCTGTGCATGGCTGGGGCAGTAGTCACCCTTGTGGGTGCACAGCTCTTCAGATGTTTTGCACTAGGACTCAGGCATAGAGTCCCTTATGTAATTTCTATGCCCAAGCAACAATAATTTAAAAATCAGTTGGGGAGTGTCAGCAGATGCTTCTAGGTTCTGTTCGGTGAGCTCCCAGGTTCTGGCATGTAGGGCTCTCTCATGGATGTCTCTGTACACACAGGATAGAAACACAGTCACATGGGAATGCCAATATCGGACTGCTTATTGAGCTGTGTGGGCTTTTCTGCTTTATCAGTTATGCCTCCGTGAAGCTGTGAAAGAAAGCGTCATCCATCTCCCACAGGATTTGTCTCCATATATACGACATCATAAAATGCTATATACTCTTTATATAATTTTACTCTCCTACTCATGGCTGCTTGATAACACAGCAGAGTCACTTGTGGTGGCAACATGTTAATTTTTCCAGGGTGGTCCTTGTAGACTGCATTTTTTTTTTTTTTTTGACATGGAATCTTGCTCTGTCGCCCAGGCTAGACTGTAGTGGCACAATCTCAGCTCACTGAAATCTCCATCTGCTGGGTTCAAGCAATTCTCATGCCTCAGCCTCCCCAGTAGCTGGGATTACAGGTGCACACTGCCATGCCCGGCTAATTTTTGTATTTTTTGTAGAGATGGAATTTCACTATGTTGGCCACCATGTACAAAAATACAAAAATTAGCTGGGCATGGTGTGCGCCTGTAATCCCAGCTACTGGAGAGGCTGAGGCATGAGTACCACTTGAAATCCTGACCTCATGTGATCCACCTGCCTCTCAAAGTACTGGGATTACAGGTGTGAGCCACCATGCCCAGCCTAGACTGTATTTCTTCAAAGATCAGGCTGCTGATGATAAAAGTACTCTGCCTTCCCAACCGA
>CAUYLG010042903.1:0-70891 GCA_963573385.1 Cacajao melanocephalus
AGTGAGAACATGCGGTATTTGGTTTTCTGTTCCTGTGTTTATCTAACAATATTTAACGAGGGTGAAAGTTCATTAATGTAAGTGGGAACACAAAGCAGGTTAAAAATACTATATAGGCTGCTATCCAAAATTGATTTTTAAATTCTATTTATATATATGCATAACTCCCAAAAAACTAATGACAAATTATTCAGTAAGTCTCAACAATGACTATTCCCGAGCGATAAACTCTCAGTGATTGTTATTTTATTATTTTCTATAATGTACATAGCACTGATTTTGTAATTTAAACAAGCTAGACATTCCATGAGAATTAAAGCCTACAGATCTGGACAAATAAAAATATATTCAGGCAAAATTCCTCTATTGAAAATTTTGCAAATAACAAATAAACCCATGAAGTGGTTACACAATGGTGAAATTTGCCTTGTTTCAACTTTTTCTTGAACGGTTTGATCAGATGGAAAGGACTTTGTTTTGTCTGAAATTTTTGATCTAACATTCAAGCTCATACAGTTTGTATTTGTATAATATTTGACACATTTTTATGGTTTTATAAAGGGCCACGATTACGTGATTCAATAGTGCCCTTATAATGGCCCATTGTCAGGACTGTCCAGGTCCCCCCTCCTCATGGGAGCTGCGAGTGCAGCATTCCACACGCTAGAACTTTTCCACGTGCCCCAGTTTAGCCCTGCCTCAGAATTGTAGACGTCTTTTTGTTTTAGCATTTCCCCCCTCAAATGCCCCCATTGTTTGCAGTTTATCGGGTATTAGAGATGATTACAGCACAGGCAGAACAACTCCTTCTCATAAGAACCGACACTCTTAAGAAACTGGCAGTGGTCAAGTTTGTCAGAGACGAGAACATTGCCTTGGGCCTAAGCAAAAGGTCAGAAAGCCCCTAGTTAGAGATGAGAGCTGCTGAATGCTACTGGTTTGAAGGTCAAGCCCGCACGAGCTAAAAACTGGCAAAAAGCAGCCGCCTCATATTAACACAACTTCAGGATCTATATCATGAGACTGAGGGTTCTTCTGGTTTTTGAGAAATTGCATTGTCTTGGGAAATTCTTAAAACTTGCTTTACAGATTATGTGATGATGAAATTCCAGATTGGAACTAACCTCACCAACAATAGCAGCAGCTTGGGAGTACTTTCCAACTGTGCCATGCACTGTGCTGAGAGTTTTGCATGTAGTTTTAATGTAACCACCCCCACTTAACAAACCATTCATTAATTCAACCAGGATTTACTTAGCACTTGTTTAGGTGGTGAAGACTGAGCAGCAACTAAAGCACAGACCCTGATCCCCCCAAAATCATATTTAAGGTGGGGAAGCAGAGACAAACACAGAGTAATGAACCTAGAAAGGAACAAGAATCTCATACAATGAGAAGTGCAATGCAGACAATAAAAGAGAAAAAGAGGCCATTGCAACAAAGATATTCTAGAGGCAACATGTTGGCTGGAACCCCAGTGATGATAAGCCAGCTATGGTGAGGTACAGAAGAGATTAGATACTGAGATCGGAAGCAGCCCAGCATATTGGATGAATAAGAACGAGATCAACAACCACAAAGCCAGCACTGTTGGAGTAGTGACAAGGTCAGTGAGTGCCCTGAAGAGGACGTCTGGGCCAGATGTTATAGGGCTTTGCGGGCCATTGAAAGAAATTTCATTTTTATTCTCTGCTACTTGTAAGAAGCCATTGAGATGTTTTAATAGAGAATTGACATGATCTGATGAACATTTTTTAACGGCCCCTGGCTTCTTCTTGGCTTGCACTAAGTCTAAATTAAAAACATCACATACATTAAGACACTTTCTTATATAATGCTCTGAAATGCCTCATACTACCGTGAAGAAGGTGTTATAAATGGTGCACACAGCTATAAAACACTCCACATATGCCTGCTTGAGACACATAGCTAGGAATATGACCCACTTCCAGAGTAAAATGGAGAGAGGCAGTTTAGTATTGTTAAACATCTGACTGGAATTTCAAATAGATCTGAGTTCAAGTCCTGGGCAATTTGCTTAAATGCTCTGGACCTCAGTTTTCTGTTTACAAAATGGACTCTACCTACCAAATAGTTGCTGGAGACGCTGATAAGCTTAAGTGACAAGATGCATGAAAAGTACTTTGCACATGTACACATGCTCAATAAATAAATTATGTTCTCTAGGATTGTTAGCCTTGGAATTTTTGCTTTCACATCCAAGTGGATTAGTGTTAAATCATATAGCTCATCAACCTTAAAAAATATATAAAGCCACCAAGAAGGAGAGGAGAGGACATTAACAAGTGAAGGAAATATTCAGCCTCTTTCCCATATCTTTTTATCTTATTCTCTTTAGCCAACTCAAATATCACAGATAGATGGTGAGCAGAAGAGAAAAAGGGGAAAAACAAGAATGTTAGGGCTGGGACACTTGCAGGCCACAGTCTCACACAGAAGGCTTTTGTGATATCTTTCCTCTCTTACTTTCAAATGAGCTGGCTCAGTGATTCTTTAAGTGCATTTTAGGGAAACTGTAAACCCCTGAAAATTATATGCAAATTTTTGACCCTACATTTTTCTGGGGAGAGGTTGAACAAACTACGAGAGACATTTAAAGATGAAATTGTGTCTAGGATTTTCAAGTCAGAGGAAGGTATCCATGAAACAGGATGAGCAAGAGTCAATAACTGTCAAAGCTGGGTGATGAGTACATGAAGGGTTCATTATATTATTCACTCTGCTTTCTTGTAAATTTGAAACAACCTGTACACATTCATAAAGTGCACACACATTTACGTATCTGATATTTTATTTTTATTCATTTATGTCCTCTTTATCCATAAAAATAAAAATGTTATGGTAGCATGTTTATTAAGTAAGCACTTAGCACATCTGTCAAGCCTATTGCAAGCATCAAATATCTGCTTTTTAGCTTGCTATTCTGGACCTTCACTAGCAATTTTCTTCTAAGGGATCTGACTTGGTGTTGCATGAATTGGTTATGGATTCAGGATGATTCCTGTGATTCTTCTGTGGTGTTGCCAGCATGAGAACTCAGAGAAACATCTTGTTAACAAGCAAAATAAGCTGGATTTGCCCATGGAGTGCTCTCATTGATCTAATCAGGAGTGTGTGTTTTAGCCACAAATTAAATGCTTTTTTTACAAAACTTACACAGAGGGTATATAACTGAATTCATATTGACCTTTTCAGATCAGCAAAATCAGGACTACCTCTTTCAAACAAACTGGTCAATGACCTACATGGATGTCATATGAAATGTAATCAATTGAAACTTAAGCTTACATAGGTATTTAGGTGGAGCTTTATTTTTCCTCACTATAAAAAGTACATTTGCAGAAACACCATGACTTACCATATTCTACAAAGCAAATTCTCAGAGATTTAAAATTTTTTGAAAATCCATAAAAATCTATTAAGGGAGGACACACCTATACAAGACCAATATATGTGGTTTGGATAGTCCCATTTGGATTTGTCTGATAAAAATAATGGATAAAGCATATAAAGAGGAAAAGGACAGAGTATTTCTTTGGAGACTATAGGTAGGAATTTTGAAGGAGGTAGGAAAATGGGAAGATATAGAGACTCCTCATAATCAGGAGAAGAATTAAAAAGTGAAAATAGGCTGGGCGTGGTGGCTTATGCCTGTAATCCCAGCACTTTGCGAGGCCAAGGAAGGCAGATCACTTGAGGTCAACATGGTGAAACCCTGTCTTTACTAAAAATACAAAAATTAGCCAGGCGTGGTGGTGTGTGTCTGCAGTCCCAGCTACTCAGGAGGCTGAGGCAGGAGAATCACTTGAAACCGGAGGCACAGGTTGCAGTGAGGCGAGATCGCATCACTGCACTCCAGCCTGGGCTACAAAGTGAGACATGAGGCTCTGTCTACAAAAAAAAAAAAAAAAAAAAAAAAAAGGAGAATAATAAAAAGATCAATTACTGAGTACTTACTATGTTACAGGTAGTTTTAATGAAAGTTTTCAATGGATTCACTTATTTAATCCTCACTATTATCCTATGAAGTAGTGGATATTATTATTCACACTTTTAGGATGAGAAAATTGAGGTTTACCTCTAATTACCTTATGAAGTACTACCAAACTATGAGTTATTTATGGGATTCATATTTTCAATGTAATATTTCTGGTTTTGAAACTGTTCAGAAGACCTATGTCACCACTATTTCTTCTGAGTATTTGTTTTTGTACTTCATTATACATAAGCCTTCTCCTGAAAATCTGGTTCTCATCTGGGTGGACATTGTTCTTAAACCAAAGTGCTACCCAATTCCAAAGTGAACAGAAGCAGCCCCTCAAGTCAGCAACCCTTCGACAAAGACAGAACCTAACAACAGAGAAAGTCAATATGGACATTTATTCTGGGAAAACTGCCTTAGGACTTTGAGTAATTTAAGGGTTGATGGTTTCTTCCTTTCTTTCTTTTTTCGTGGGAAGGATGAGATGGGGGTGCTGATCAGCCGGCAATCTTCTAGACTCAATAGCAATTTTTGTTAACCAAAAGCATCTCTGTATCATGAGATTTGTAAAGGAAAGGTTAAAATACTGTATGATATAGTAATGTCTTTTATAAGAAAGAAAATAGGCCACTGTATCACTGAAATACCAGTTGTTACATACTCTGTTGTAAACCAGTAACAAAAAAGGGAAGAAGAGAAATATCAAGATTGCTCTTTTGTTAAAAACCCACTATATTATGTGGCTTGGATAAAAACAAGAACTAAAAAGCAATGGTGTAGTCAATCCCCAAATCTCTATATATTGCATGGTAGACAGAAAGTAGGACCTCAACATGAAAGAAAATACCTCAATTTCTATGCTCAAGGAGCTTACAATTGAAGAGTTAGGTGGGGGAAACAGGGAGGGTAACCCACACAGAAATTTACATTAAGGTGCTCCTGCCTATTAAGATGGGAGCTCTCAACTGTACCGGCAGTTTTGCCCTTCAAGGAATTTTAGGCAATGTTTCAAGACAATTTTGGTTGTCTTAACTAGGTGAGGAGTGGGTGCTGCTACTAGGATCCAGTAAGTGAGAGTCCAGGGGTGATGCTAAACATCCTGCAACGCATAAGACAGCACTACAAAACAAAGACCCTTTCGTCCCAGTGTCAATAATGCCATAATGTAGAAATCCTACCCTAAGAAAGGCTGTACCAATTTCCTACCCAACTCCTTTTAGTGGAAGATTTCTGAAAAAGCACACAGGTATCTCATGAACCATTGATATGCTTCCTTCTTATACCTGACATTCAATTACTAAGAGTTATTTTACATCTTGTCTTGACATGCAAGGGAGACCTATCTAGCTAACTGGAGGGTGCAGGAAACATCACCTTCACCGTAAATAGCTTAATTCAATACTGAAGAATTCATACTGATTTGAGTTCTGGATAGTCACATGAACAGGAAAGGCTATGCTATAAATTGAGAATTATCAATTCAACACAATAATAATAAACTATGCCCTAAAACGATACAGAATGGAAGTGTACAATTCTAAAGATTCTAAAAGCACACTAGGAATCTGCTTTTGGTGTTTCTGGGTCATTCTGAACATCAACTATAAGTGCATTATTCATATTTGAGAATGTCTCTTAAAAGTCTCTTATGTCTGATAAAATAGTAAATAAAGGAACATTACTATATTTGCAAACAAAACCAGAAGTTGGCTAATGTTTAGTTTACAATAAGCTTATAAAGTTTCACATATATCCTCCTTAGTCTCCCATACTCTCCATGGTAAAACAGCAAATTGGCCGGGTATGGGAGCTCACGCCTGTAATCCCAGCACTTTGGAAGACTGAGGTGGGCGGATTGCCTGAGGTCAGGAGTTCGAGACCAGTCTGGCCAATATGGTAAAACCTTGTCTCTACTAAAAATACAAAAAAAAAAAGCTGGGCATGGTGGCATGCACCTGTAATCCTAGCTACTCAGGAGGCTGAGGCAGGAGAACTGCTTGAACCAGGGAGGTGGAGATTGTAGTGAGCTGAGATCACGCTACTACACTCCAGCCTGAGTGACAGATTGAGACTCCATCTCAAAAAAAAAAAAAAAAAAAAGAAACAGTCATTTTTCATCTCTTCATTTCCTACATTAAAAAAAGGAGTTATTTCTTTTCAATATTTTTACACTTTCCAAAGTCATTTGTTCATAATTTTATAAATAACTCACAGACTTTTATTTTCTACCTGCTCTTAAAGTATTACAGAAGTGTGCCAAATGCTCTGAGAGATGGGGAAAGAGGCACGTTGTGCTATTGTTTTGTATTTATTAGAAATTTTCCATAATAAGTAGTTAGAAGGAAAGGAAAAAGTGTAAATAGTTTTTAGATATATATGCACACATACATACACACATGCACATATGTGCACAAATGTTACCTTGGGTGTTTACAAAAAATAATTTAATCCTAATGGCTTCAATGGCAAATTCTTTGTGGTTTTAAAGATTTTAGATCTAGTTTTATTTTGCTATTTGCCTCCCTAGTCTTCACAATGTAAACAACTATCTACGAACCACTTAGAAAAACAAAAAAAGCTACAGTAGTAGAAATAGCATTAAACAACATCGTTTTTACAAAGTTTTATTTTGCTATTTATCTCCCTACTCCTTACAATGTAAAAAACTATCTACAAACCACTTAGAAAAACAAAAAAAGCTACAGTAGTAGAAATAGCATTAAATTAAACAACATCGTTTTTATAAACTTCGTGTCTCAAATGATGCCCAAGACAGAGAAGTGCAGATCTAAATGATCTTAAATGGACTTAAATGGTCTCTTACTTTTAGCGAAATGGCAAGTGGGTTCAATCGCCAAACTGAAGCTTCCTTGCATTATGTGTATTATATAATTGACACTCCAGAAAATGCATTGTGGTGGCTGAATGTCAGTGTTTTCTTCTCCCCCTTTAGATATTGAAATATGGGATGATGCAGTTATACCTTTATCACTCAATATGCTTAGAAAGTCAACCTTGGATGTAAAAGAGAGAGAGAAGAGATACAGAGAGATTTCTCAAAATAACAGAAATGACTATGGAAAAACATAAGAAAAGACTAAATAGTGCAAAATTTTTAATTCTTTTTCCCTAATACATGAGTATTTACCTAACAATAATACACACCATTTTCCATATTCAAAATGGTTACTGGAGGGTACAAGAGTAAGCTGTAACAATTCTCACCCTCTACCTTCAGAGAAAAGAAAATGAGAGAGGAAGATGAATTTTACTGAGCATCTCTTATATACAAGGCATAATGCTCAAGCCTTTTCATACATTAATCTTTCTTGATGCTCACAATGAATTTAAGTGCTACTACTCGTCTCACTTCACAGATGAGGAAACCAAGGGGAGAGGGTTACATAACTAGCCTGACGTGGTTTGTCTGCTCTCACATAACCAGAGATCTGAACTCTGGTGTGCTGGACTCCAAACCAACCAAAATATGCGAGATGCATCATGGCTTCATTTCTCAGAGGTAATCAATGCACTGCTATGAGTGATACAGCAAACATACTTATTTTAAAAGTCCCAAAATTATTGTCACAAAAAGGAACATACAAGAGAAAAACCACAGAGGAAATTTTATCAAACTCATTTTGTCATCCTAAATACCAGGAACAAACAATACTTTTGTGGCTTTCCTTATTAAAAACATAATGTAGGCTGGGCATGCCTGTAATCCTAGCACTTTGGGAGGCTGAGGCAGGTAGATTACTTGAGGTTAGGAGTTCGAGACCAGCCTGGCTAACATGACAAAACCATGTCTCTACTAAAAATACAAAAGTCAGCCAGGTGTGGTAGTGCATTCCTGTAATCCCAGCAACTCAGGAGGCTGAGGCATAAGAATCACTGGAACCTGGAGGTGGAGGTTGTAGTGAACCGAGACCGTGCCACTGCACTCCAGCCTGGGCAACAGAATGAGACTGTGTCTCAACAAACACAAAATCAAAAACCAAAAACCCATAATGTACATGATTGGAGAATATTTAGAGAAAAAGGATGAGTAAAAGGAAGGAACAATATATAACAATCCCATGCTGAGTGAAAAACCCTAACAACATTATGGTATTTGTCTTTGTATTGATCAAAGTGGAATTTTAATGTGGTCTCCAGGCAATGTTACCAGAACTGGAGCAAAAGTTGTATTATTCAAAAAAAACAAAGTCTCTATCTTTTCTAAAGGTATATTTATACATATCCCTAAGACATAAAATGTACCAACCAACCTGCCCACCAAGATCCTGAAAGGTAATATACCTGGTTTAACCTGTGAGAGTACAGTTCAGATTTGGATTATTAATTTAAATTACATTTTACTACTCTTGATTCTTTACATGTTGTAGAATCCCAACTCCAGGGAATACTTGCAGCTACAAGTAGCCCTTTGCTAGATATCAAGGGCTAGAAATGGAATTATCAATGAGAAGAAGAATATAACGAATGTTATATAAGGAGAGACTTAATGCTGAAAAATGCTATGCTTTTCCCCAAGCCTTTCAATTTTGCTACACTAATTCCTCTTCAGCATCATACCACGAATGTAACCACCCTCATCTAAGAGCAGAATCACAAGCCAGGCTGACTTCATGGGCCCCCCCAAAAAAAAGAAAAAAAAAAAGGAGGACAGAAACTGTATCAAGTCAAATATCATCCTATTTCAAGGTCAGGGATGGTAACCAATACCTAAGAATTTTCCAGTCTTAAGTCCTCAAATCACGCATCCTAACTTAAATGACAGCAACTTAAATATGCACAAAAGAGACTTTTCAGTCATTATTCCCAGAACCAGTCTATTGTGATTTTTCAGATACACCCATACACATCCATTTCCAGACTATAATACCACTTGCTCGATTTAAGTGTCTAAATGGCAGGCCAGATGTCCTTCTTGTTTTTCGTGTTGTTATATTCTGTTACTTAATATGCTGCCCATTGTGACTGGACATGTAACACAGACACTAAGTACAGTCTCCAACATGTACTAGACATGCATTAAACATATATCAAATAAACAAGTAACAGTACCAAAATCTTATAGGAGACAGAAGGTATTCTAAATATTAAAAATAATAGACAGGCAGATTTACCAAGGGGCTAGCTAATACATCATGATGTGTTTATTTTATAATAATATCACTTAATTCTACAAGAATCCACTTGTAAACACTGTAACTGACCTACAACATCCAAAATAAGGAAACTATTCTGAAATATGTAATCCTGATGCAATTGAAACTTTTTACTTTAAAAAATATTGAGACCAGTGTTAACAGTCATATAACAGTCTTAAGGTTATTACGATGTACATCAAATTACCTTGTTTAGATACAAGATATTTATTATTAGATCATTTATTTGTTTTCCTAGTATTAAATTAAAAAACAGTATAGTACTATTTAGTAAATGTTTGCTTAACAAATATAACTTGCCTATACAAAATGTTTAAAAATGTTTAAATAATCCCAAATTTAACTCATTCATTCTGAACCTCATTATGTCATTTTGATGTAAAATTTCACATCAAAGGGAGGATTGTATATGTGTTTAAGTTAATTAAGGAAAGGTATAAATCAAGTATACTAATTTTATTATTAAAGACTTGAGGGTTGATAAGATCTCCTTCTGGGTTCTTAAGCCCCAAATACAATATTCAGATGCCAAAGCTTTAGATGTGAACATATTCATCAAATTATGTTTCATAATAATAAAAATTTATCAGTAATCTCTGACATTAGAAGAATGGCAAAGTAAGTTCATTCATTTGAATTATTATACAATTATTTAAAATTATATATGTGTATGTAGCAACACAAAAAACATGACACTGAAAATAAAATGCACATGTAAAAGTATAAAATCTATGATTGCACTAATATAAAAACATATGAATTGGAAAAAGACTGGGATAATTTCATTTCAAAATAGTTTTGTAACAGAACAATGGAATATAATGATGTTTTCATGTTTTCTACATTTCAAACTTCCTAGCATAATCACTGTAATAACAATTTGAAAACTGCTTTGGCTGCAGAGTCAGCCTCCTAATATAGAAATAAGAAAATGCAGGTATTTCTTTCCCAGCCTCCCTTGCAGCTAGGTAATGAACATGTGACTGATGACCCACCTATTAGGTGTTCTGCACTGTACTCAAGTGCTACAGATAATGGATAAGGATAAGGAACAGGGACTACAGGGTGTGGGCAAGGCTGTAGGAAGACTGAATTATTGGTACAATAGAAGCAGAGGAGCAGGCTTCCATTGTTCTCCAGACATATTCTGCAATGTGTATCAGGTACTGCTCCTGGCTCCAAGCCTGGTTTTCCTACCGCCTAGTAACTCTGCAGGTAACCCAATATCCTGTCAATAAATTCATTTTCTTTCAAAATTAATGGGAGTTGCTTACTGTTGCTATTAAAAACTCTGACATAGGGTTATGGTTTTATTAAAACACAAAGCCTATAAATATAGGTATTATGTTATAAATATGTATTTTATAAATAGGTGCATATGGGCCAGGTATGGTGGTTCACGCCTGTAATCCAAGCACTTTGGGAGGCCAGGAGTTTGAGACCCACCTAACCAACATGGTGAAACCCCATCTCTACTAAAAATACAAAAATTAGCCCAGCATCGTAGTGTGCTCCTATAATCTCAGCTACTTGTGGGGCTGAGACAAGAGAATTGCTTGAACCCTGGAGGTGGAGGTTGCAGTGAGCCGAGATCATACCACTGGACTCCAGCCTGGGTGACAGAGGAGACTTGCCTCAACAATAAAATAAAATAAAATAAATAGGTACATATTTAAATATATAAATATTTGTACATACAAATATATTTATATATATGAAGGGGCAATATCATTCATTAAATTTTCATGTATTAGGATTTCTTTATGCAAACAAGAATTATGTTGTATGAATCATTTTTATTATGCTTATAATATATATTCTTGTGTTTAATGGAATTCTATTATAGGCTCTGATTTAGGAAATAATTTTATAATATAGAAAATCTCAAATGAATGGATTCTCTTAGATTTCTTCATATTGGAAATCACTGAAATGAGATTTTAACATTTATCTCTAGGCTTTATCTTACAATTAAATGTAATATGTGGAGACTGTATCTCTACTCAGCTTTAGAGAAAAATGTGATTGATTTATTATGCTTAATACCTATCTTTGAATCTATGTATTGCACAGTTATTGACCTACAGAACACAAAGGTTACTTGTGACATAAAGGAATACACTTCTCTTAAGGTGTTTACACTTCATTAGAACCTATGAAGAACCTACTAAACTATGCTTTATGTCTTCTTCTTGTGCTTAGTGGAATACATTACTCATAGCAGACATTGAATAAATATCTATTCAGATACTGACTTTATACGAACTGTCCTGAATTGCTCATTATTTTTAAAGGTTGAGTCTCCCAGTTCCTCTGGAATATATCTGTAGAGTATAACTGGCCTTAATTGCTAAAGGAAAACAGACAAAATGAGGTCATGGGTTGCAAAGGAAGAAGTCGGCTGAGGATTGCTCTTCTTAATCTCCTATTTTAACAACCAGGCAACTAACACAGCTCACCCCACTGAAGAATTACCCAGCCCTTGGCAATCACCCTTTCTTGAGTACTTACCCATCCGACACTACACAATGATGACATCAGCTCAATGCTCCAGGGGGGACAGGTAAGTGTCACCACTGCCACCTCACAAATGGATGAAGTATCCCAAGCCAGAGGAAGTAATAATTTGTGCAAGGACAGAAAAATAACTACACAATCAAGTGGTAGTTTTATCTTCTGGGGAGTTTTCCCTACATGACCCAATTGAAATAACCTTTTTTAAAATACAAAATCCTTCCTTGATAACAAAATTGTTCAGGCTGGGCACAGTGACTCATGCCTGTAATCCCAGTACTTTGGGAGGCTGAGGTAGGTGGATCACCTGAGGTCAAGAGTTCGAGACCAGCCTGGCCAAAATGGTGAAACCCCCATCTCTACTGAAAATACAAAAATTAGCTGGGTTTGGTGGCATGCACTTGTAATTCCAGCTACTCAGAAGTCTGAGGCCGGAGAATCTCTTGAACCCGGGAGGCAGAGGTTGCAGTGAGCCAAGATCCTGCCATTGTATTCCAGCTTAGTGGAACACATTACTCATAGCAGACATTCAATAAATATTTTCAAATGCTGACTTTATATGAACTGGGTGACAGAATGAGACTCCATCTCAAAGAAAAAGTTCCAATTTAATAGCAAGATTTAATGGGTATATGACTATGTGTGTGTGACTGTCTGTCTGTCTAGCAAAGAGGTAGTAAAGGAAGGCAACCACAGCAGATATAAATGGAAAAGACCATGAAAACAACTACTACTCAGAATAAGCATTTTGTTAATTCACATTTCAAAAAGGAAGAAAATTCTCCTTCTCATTTAAAGTGCCATAATCCATTGTATAACAGTTAATAAAAAGCACAATATCAAATCTAGACTGCATTCCTGAAAGCCTGTTACAGCTTTATATCCTCTTGAATATGGAAAGGTTGAGTAGACATCATCACCAAAACAATTCAAGGACCTTCGTTTTAGCACGCTATTAATACGCTCGTTAGGATGATGTAAAATCACTGGCTTACTTTACACACCCATGCAACCAGGGAGCTACCCGGCTCTCCCTTCCTGTCCAATGAGCTGTGCTATTATTTATGTCTGAAAAGAGCCGACTGCACCCATCATAAATGAGATGCAGTCAATCACTGTGTGTGATGATCAGGCACCTCAAGGGCTGAAATATGAGTCACCTTCATGCAAACTCAGCTGTGCACCACTGTCACTGCTCCATTACCTCAGCTTTCTTTGGAGTCTTAGAAAAACCTTAGATTACTAAGACAGGGCAAATGTGATCTCTCAAGGAAGAATTCATCTCCTAGAGAAAAACAGTGGTATAAAACATGAAATGCAATATATGACATGCTTCCTTCATATCTTTAGGGTGAAAGTGTCATTCAAATATCAGTAATACTATTAACATTGCACATTAAAAATAAGAAAACAAGGTAACCAAAAAATCCTAAAACAATTAAGACAAATATAAATAAATACAAAAAGCTCCAACTCCCTACTCTCTCTTATCTGTACTTTTTAATCAATTTTAGAGTTTACATGCATTCTCTATATTTATTTATAGGTTAATTCAAATAGAATTAAATAAACATATAATTATATATATACATAATATCCATTCAAAACAAACATCTGGTTACATGATACATATTTTTTCTGCAGCTTGCTTTTTAAAAAACAATAATATACCCCAGACAACTTTCCATGTCAACACACCTAGGTCTTTCTTTTCAAAAGCAGCCACTAAGTGTTCCATTTTATTACTAATTTTTTTAATCATTCCCAGATTCAAGGACATTTTGATTGTTCTCAATTTTCACTATGGTAATTAATGCAGAATTGAATATTCTTGCATAACGAACATACTGTACCTTTATATAGGCTATCTGGGGAGGCAGAGGTGGGAGGATTGCTTGAGCCCAAAAGTCTGAGGCACAGTGAGCTTTGATCATATCACTTCACTCCTGCCTGGGCAACATAGCAAGACCCTGTCTATATTAGTCTGTTTTCATGTTGCTGATAAAGACATACCTGAGACTGGGAAGAAAAAGAGGTTTAGTTGGACTTACAGTTCCACATGGCTGGGAAGGCCTCAGAATCATGGTGGAAGGTGAAAGACACTTTTTACATGGTGGCAGCAAGAGAAAATGAAGAAGAAGCAAAAGCAGAAACCCCTATAAACCCATCAGATCTCATGAGATATATTCGTGATCATGAGAATAGCATGGGAAAGACTGGCACCCATGATTCAATTACCTCCCCAGGTCCCTCCCACAACAGGTGGAAATTCTGGGAGATACAATTCTAGCTGAGGTTTGGGTGGGGACACAGCCAAACCATATCATTCCAACCCTGGCCCCTCCAAATCTCATGTTCTCACATTTCAAAATCAATAATGTCTTCCCAACAGTCCCCAAAGTCTTAACTCATTTCAGTGTTAACCCAAAATCCACAGTCCAAAGTCTCATTTGAGACAAGGCAAGTCCCTTCTGCCTATGAGCTTGTAAAATCAAAAGTAAGCTAGTTACTTCCCAGATACAATGGGGGTACAGGTATTGGGTAAATACAGCTATTACAAATGTAAGAAATAGGCCAAAACAAAGGGGTTACAGGGCCCATGCAAGTCTGAAATCCAGCAGGGCAGTCAAATTTTAAAGCTCCAAAATGATCTCCTTTGACTCCAGGGCTCACATCCAGGTCACGTGGATGAAAATGTGGGTTCCCATAGTCTTGAGTAGCTCTGCCCCTGTGGCTTTTCAGGGTACAGCCTCCCTCCTGGCTGCTTTCATGGGCTGGCATTGAGTGTCTGCAGCTTCTCCAGGCTCATGGTGCAAGCTGTCAGTGTATCTACCATTCTGAGGTATGAAGGATGGTAGCCTTCTTCTCACAACTCCACTAGGCAGTGTCCCAGTAGGGACTCTGTGTGGGGGCTCCAATCTCACATTTCTTTTCAGTACTGCCCTAGGAGAGGTTCTCCATGAGGGCCCTGCCTGTGCAGCAAACTTTTGCCTGGGCAACCAGGCATTTCCATATATCTTCTGAAATCTAGTTGAAGATTCCTAAATCTCAGTTCCTGACTTCTCTGCACCAGCAGGCTCAACAACATGTGGAAGTTGCCAAGGCTCGGAGCCACTACCCTCTGAAACCACAGCCCAAGCTCCATGTTGGCCCCTTTCAGCCACAGCTGGAGAGGCTGGGACACAGGGCACCAAGTCCCTAGGCTGCACATAGCATAGGGACCCTGGGCTTGGCCCATGAAACCACTTTTTCCTCCTGGGCCTCCAGGCCTGTGATGGGAGGGGCTGCCATGAAGGTTTCTGAAATGGCCTGGAGACATTTTCCCCATGATCTTACAGATTAAGATTTGGCTCCTTGCTACTTATGCAAATTTCTGCAGCTAGCCTGAATTTATCTTCAAAAAATGGGTTTTTCTTTTCTACTGCATCATCAGGCTGAAATTTTCTAAGCTTTTATGCTCTGTTTCCCTTTTAAAATGGAATGCTTTAAACAGCACCCAATTCACCTTTTGAATACTTTGCTGTTTAGAAATTTCTTCTGCCAGATACCCTAAATCATTTCTGTCAAATTCAAAGTTCCACAAATCTCTAGGGCAGAGGCAAAATGTCTCCAGCCTATTTGCTAAAACATAGTAAGAGTCACTTTTGCACCAGTTCCCAACAAGTTCCTCATCTCCATCTGAGACTACCTCAGCTTGGACCTTATTGTTCATATCACTATCAGCATTTTTGTCAAAGCCATTCAACAAGTCTCTAGGAGGTTCCAAACTTTCCCACATTTCCTGTCTTCTTCTGAGCCCTCCAAACTGTTCCAGCCCCTGCCTTTTACCCGGTTCCAAACTTGCTTCCACATTTTTGGGTATCTTTTCAGCAACGTTCACTCTACTGGTACCAATTTACTGTATTAGTCCATTTTCATGCTGCTGATAAAGGCATAACTGAGGCTGGAAAGAAAAAGAGGTTTAATTGGACTTATAGTTCCACATGGTTAGGGAGGCCTCGGAATCATGGCAGGAGGTGAAAGGCACTTCTTACATGGTGGTAGCAAGAGAAAACGAGAAGGAAGCAAAAGTGGAAACCCCTGATAAACCCATCAGATCTTGTGAGACTTATATCATGAGAATAGCACAGGAAAGACTGTCCCCAATGATTCAATTACTTACTGTTCTTCCCTCTTCCCCTTGGTGCCCCCCCGCAACCCCGCCGTCCTTCTCACAACATGTGGGAATTCTGGGAGACACAATTCAACTTGAGATTTGGTTAAGGACACAGCCAAGGCATATCACCATGTCTTTAAAAAACAAACAAACAAAAAAGCTAATAGAATTTAGCAGCTGATAAATGAAACCACCATATCCTATAACTATGAGCATCAAAGATATTTTCTAAGGATTTATTTTACCTTAAATAAACACAAATAATCTTAACTTAAAAGCAGAACTGATAGTGCAAAGTAACTAACTTTAATACAAATCTTAAAAGACTGCATTATTACCTCATGTAGGAACAAATACTCTCAGATTGTTGCTTATTTCTTTCTCCTAACAAGAACAAAAATCCTAAGTGGAAGAATTACCAGATAAAAGGACATAAAAACCAGTGAAGCTTCTGATGCATTTTGCAAAATTTTCTTCTAGGAAAGTTGTACCTAATTTATATTATCACCAGCAGTGCACACTCATCCCACATCTTCATCAAAGGTTGAACGGCAGTGTGGTAAACAAACCAGAAATATCAATGTGGTAAAGAAACCAACAAAAAAATCTTATTATTATTTCCATATGATTTTTTTTAAGAATAATGATTTTGTTATGTTTATTGAAGTAAAAGTATTTTTTAAATAGCCAAATTTAAACACCGTCTACTACTCAGTAATTTTTTTTAAAAATGGGGCTGGTGTGAAAAAGAAAAATATTAGTTTGAAAACTCATGCCAAATAAAGGAGTGATAAATGATGTAGAAGATTTTTTTTTCTCTGTTTTTGCTTTGTCTTTTTTATTTCAATAGACAAAGCAGAAAATAGAGACTATTCTTTACTTTTCAACTGCATTGGAGACCAGAAAAGGCATTTCTACACCCAAGGAGAGAATAGCTGCTTCGGACAAAATTGAGTCACACCCCTAGAGTTAATTGGGTGGCCCAGCCACTTTGAGAACATTTATCCTTCTGTCTCATGTATTCATCTAGACTCTATAGCAAGATCAAAAGGCAAAAGGGCAGGCAAAAGGGCAGGCAAAAGGGCAGGGCAAATACTATAAGGTCTCCTGCAAAAGAGTTTTAGGGAAGAAAACAAACAAACAAACAAAAAACAATGCTGGATATTTTGGTTTACCTCCCTCACTCTTGAAACTATTAAAATAATAGATAAATCATTTCCTCTTCCTTTCAAAAAACTATTTGTAACACTGTTTTTAAGTCTCTTCTGAGTTAACTTTGAGAAACTCTCTTTCAGTCCAGCAGAGTATGATTTTCTTGTGTTCGTAGACATAACTACTTATTCTCAAGAGTAATTACTGTGTTTTGGGGCTTTGCTCTCACACAATTAACATGTCCATGGAGAATTGACTGGTCTGAGGAAAACCACTACTGAAAAAGAGAGCATATGATCTAAGCTTAGGTAAAGCAGATGGTCTACCCAGACTTCACAGTGCTCAAAATTACCAGGGACAGACAGGTCGGGCCTCCTGCCTGAATCAAGGGTGATTTCAATACAAATTTTGTATTGAAAATACAGGCCATTAGACCGAGATCTGAGAAGGATACTACCTCCTGCTTATGAACTAATTTTATCCAGATGACCTCAAAGTTGTCCATCATGAGAGTCTCTCTGATAGAATATAACTTTCATGAAAAAAGAATTGTCTGTTCATTTGCTTGTTTTGCTGCAATATACCTGGTACCTATAACAATGCTTGGTGGTACATAGATACTCAATAGAATTGTGCTGAATTACATAATGAATAACTGGTTTATTTATTTATTCAACCAGTTTGACACACAGGGTCCCATCTTTAAAACCCACATGCGCTTTCTATCCAGTGATTTGGAACAAATCATAGACAGGAAAATTTTGGACATAGAAAGTAGGAACTCCAAAGTTCAATGGACTACTTAAGTTATATTTCAAGTTTGAATCCCTTTCATTCTTCAGTGCCAAAGGTATTGTAGCATAGTGATTAGGAACATAAGATATGGAGGGAAAGGGGAGAGGATCAAATGTTAGCTCTACTCTAATTGTATAGCTTTGGGCAAGTTGTTAAACATTTCTTCAAGCAAAACAAATATTTATGGTGCCTACCTCACACGGACAATGTAAGTATCACATAGGACAATTTACATAAAGTATTTAGCAGAGTGACCAGCATATATTAAGTAGCCAATATATAAAAGCTGCTATTTTTATTGTGGATGCATGGTCAAAGAAATAGAAAAGGGAGTGCATTGACAGCTCCTATTTTAATTCACATCCGATAGTCTATACGTTGTTAGTCTCCATTCTAGATGCTCTCCATTTGGGCATATTCTACACTAAACAAACAAAAACCCAATCATAGTCCTCCTGGACAGATTCTATAGTCCATTTCAGAATCTATCAGGGTTTAATCAGCCTTGTGACATATACTATGAAGTCACTTCCTAAATGATAAACTACAGCATTAAAGACAATGTAAAATAAGACTTAGAAAATGTTAAAGATTATACAAGTACACTTTTATAACTCATCCCTCTGCTATTTGGGAAAATTCTGAAATGCCTCTGATACATGGATATTTTGGTTTACCTCCCTCACTCTTGAAACTATTAAAATAACAGATAAATCATTTCCAAGTAGAAAGGCATCTTGTAGAATGACAAATCATGGCACTTATTAACCAAAGCAATAAAGTAAAATATCAGTTTTACCTCTAATGATTGACATCATATACACAACTATTTATCCATTATAGAATATTTTACTACAAAAAAAAAAGCAAAAAAAAAATTTTGGAGGTCAGACAATACTTGACTCCAAGACTTACTTGCTACAGTAATCAAGACAGTTTTGTATTGGTGTCAAGTCAGACAAATAGACCAGTGGAACAGGAGAGAGATTCTAGAAATAGACCCACACATATGATCAACTGATTTCTGACAAAAGTACAAAGGGAATGAAAGGGAAAAAGGGTAGTTTTTTCAAATGATGTTGAAACAATTGGTCATCCATATGTTAAAAAAACCACTTCAATTCATGTTTTATAACATATATAAAAATTAACTCAAAATGAATCATAAAACCTAAAACTATAACACTTCAAAAAGAAAACATAGGTAAAATCCTTATGACCTTGAGTTAGGCAAAGAGTTGTTAAATATGACATTTAAAGTATGATTAATTTATAAAACCAATGAATTTGACTTTATCAAAATGTAAAACTTCTGCTTTTTAAAAGACACTGTTAATAGAATGGAAAGACAAACCACAAACTGGGAGAAAATATTTACAAGGCATATATTTGATATATCCAGAACAAATAAAGAACTCTTAAAACACAACCAACCCAATTAAGGAATGGACAAATGATTTGCACAAACTTCACCAAAGGAAAATATGTAGATGGCAAATAAGCCCATGAGAAAATGTTCTACATCACCAGTCATTAGTGAAATGCAAATTTTAAAAACCTCAATGGGATAGTATTGCACATCTATCAGCATATAAACCTAACAAATTTTAAAGTCTGACCATACCAAGTGTTGGAGAAGATGTAAGGAAATGGAACTCTCACACATTGCTGGTGAGAATATAAATGACAAAACTACTTAGTAAAAAAAGTTTAGCACTTTCTTTAAAAGTTAAATGTTTGTCTACTATATGATTTAGCTGTTTCACTCTCAAATATTTACCCAGGAGAAATGAAGAATGAGTCCACACAAAGACCTGTACATAAATAGTCATAAGAACTTTATTTGTAATATTCTCAGACTAAAAAAAAAAAAAAAGAAAACCCAAAGGCTCACCAAGAGGTGAATGGATAAAAAACTTTGGTCTATCTATATAAAAGAATACCAGTTAGCGATATAAAGGAATGAGATATTGATACATGCCACAGAATGGCTGAATCACAAATTAATTATGCTGAGTGAAAGAAGCCAGGCTTCTCTCCCAAGAAACTACATAAGGTATGAATCCATATTTTTTAAACTCTGGAAATTACAAACTCATCTATACCAACACAAATCAAATTAGTGGTTGCCTGTGGACAAGGGGAGTAGGGCTAAGCTGGCAAGGAAGGAGGGGTTACAAAGAGGTACAAGGATATGTTGATTTTCTTGATCACGGGGATCATTGCATAGAGGTATAATGTGTCTAAATTTATCAAATTATACACTTGGAACAAGTGCACATTATTATATGCTAATTATGCCTCAATAAAACTATTTCAAAAAATAAGAAATAGCTATTATCAAAACTGTACTGTGAATGTGCTATGCTAACATTTCCATCAACATACATTGTCTCACACACTTCTACCGGCCTGTGAGCTATCTTTATTCCCATTTTACAAAGGAGCAAAGAGAGAAAAATCTCACTGTAGACTAAAATTGTTTTTCTCTCTCTATGAACTCTGTGTCATACTGACTACTTAGTATTTACCTGGAATGGTCTTAAGATACAGGAGCCTGCAAGATGTAGAAGCCATGTGGTCCTACACATTACTTACCATTTATAAGGGTGAAAATACTAATGGGAATACAGAGGATAGGTTGATATGGACTATACATGGAATACAAGCCAAATTCTATGAAAGGAGTGAGTGGAGAGTGGAGCAGCGAGAGGTAGCGGGACCAGGAAGGAAAACCATGGGGCGCCTCATATGGAAAACATCATTTGAGCAGGCCTTATTGGGTGGGCAGGATTTAGTTAAGAATGGATGGAGACAGAAGAACAGACCAGTAGAAGACACATGGAGGAAATTATGTAGCATTTCTGCCGCTTTTTTTCATGCTAGTCAGTACCCGGTATGGGCAAATTCACAAAATCTAAGTATGATCACACATTTCAGTTATTCTCTCAGTTTCCAGTATGGTTAAATGGTGGGGCTATTAAAATACAGGAAACATCAATTTTAAACTATCATTTATGTTTTGTCTCTTTTGTTCACTAGTGTATCAGTGCCTAGTATCCTGCTTGGATAGTAAGTACTAAGTAAGTATTTGTGAAATAAATGAATGGAAATCCCAGAGAGTGCAAAGGGAGGCAACAATTAATAAACAATTATGAATGATACTGGTTCAAGCTAATCATGAAAATCCCTTGTTTTTAGAAGTGCTTATTCAGAATTTGTGGTAACAATTACAGTAATAATACCAGCCACTGACATGTGTTGAGTGCTTACCTTTTTGGATGCATGGGCATTATCTCATATAATCCTCTGACAACTTTGTATTAGTATTAATATTATTGTCTTTTTGCCAGTGAGAAAATAGAGGCTCTCAGAGGTTAGGTAATTTTGCTTTCTCACACATCCAACACATGGGAGCAGCGGAGTCAGAACCTAGGCAATCTGATTCCAGTGCCCCCTGCTCACATGCTGCCCAAACATCTGCCACGCCAACGCAGAGTCAGAAGCTACAATTTCTAGAAGTGAGTTGGGTTTCTGAATTTTAGCTCCAGTATATACTGGAAAAGACCAGTGAGTCCCAATTGGTTGGCAATTTAACAACACTCCTCTTGATGATAAAACAAAAAAACAAAACAAAATTTAAAAAAACACAGCCAAATTAAGAAAAAAGCCTGCAGTGACAAGGCTGATGCTTGGCATAGTTAAAGAAATTAGCTGCCCTTAGAGATTATGACCCTAGGTGCTTCATCACCTAAGATATTTGTGGGATAATTAAAGTGGATCTAGGCTCAGTGCCTCCCCCGTCCACACTCTCTTACCTACACCCCAGCAAGAACATCCATCTCCAAGATAGTTAGCCAGGCTCTGAAGCAGGTCTCAGGTCACAGAATAGAAGACAATCAATACGTCAACCAACAAATCACACTCATGACCTTGAGCTCATTGATCTAATGTTCTAAACCAGGCTATGCTTACCATCTGAAATAAACAAAGAGTTTTTATAAAAATACAGATTGCAAGGCCACTCCTATACTCTAGGACCAGACCTAGCTCTTTTTATGTTTAAAAGCTCACCAGAGTAGTCCAAAGGTTAGCTAATTTGAAAATCACTATTCTCAATTACAAACTTAATCCACATCATAGAGAAAAACTGTTCTTATGATACACATTGCATTTTCATTCCTATGGTTTCATAATAATGAAAAACAAAACCCATAGATTGTGGTCAACTTTTAAATTCCCAAACTCTTTGAAGACTTAGAGACCATAGCTTACAACCTCTACAAACAAAATTGAAATAAAAAAACATGATAGGAAATAGCATTATTGCATTCTTCTAATTACTGTATATTTTTATAAAACAAAAATAATACAAAGTACTTTATTTTAAAATTAAAAATCCTATTTGGTTTTTTTTTCTGCTTCTTACCTTAAAAAAATAAAGCAGACATTAAAATGTTTCAGAGGCACTTCACTAAATATCACAGGCTAACAATAACGAAGGCAAAGGCAAGTCAATAACTAAGTCAAAGACAAAGAATTAAATGTGTTACCATCTCAGTGTCCCAGAGGTTATGGGTGTAACTAAAGACTGCATAGTAATTAAAAGTAGTATTTTTGTCTGAAGATCAAACCAGCATTCTATATTTTTTAAAAGGAAAAAAAGAGCCTCAGGCTGGTTTTCAAAGGGTTCTATTTTATACCAGAATAACCTATTAGCTATCTATTTATCCCTTTATGTGGAGGAAAATATAAACCATCCACAAAAACCCACTGGACAGCTGGTTACTCAAACGTAAGAATCAAAGAGTGAAGAATGAGTCGTGAATTAAACTGCAATTTTATTCAATAAGTATTTCTGGAGTTTGTGGTATATCCTTGTAATCTTTTAGGTGCTGGGGACCCAGTAATAAACCAAATAGACATGTTTTCAGGAAGTTCAAAGCAAGCTGCAAGTATATATATGTACACACATACATACATATATGCACACACACACATACACACATATATATATATATTTAGTATGGTGTTAGCAGTCATGGCCATTAGAATTTATGTAAATGGGTAAAATATTAAATAAGGATCCAAAAGAGATGATAAGAATTAGTCATCACTGGAGAAACAAAAGAAAAACTAAAGAAAGGATAACCACATAACACAAATGCAATTCTTCCTAATGGAGACTATAACCCAAATCTAAAAAGTCTCAAGTCAACTCATGGTCACCTCTCCATTTTTATTTTCACCAAATATAGGAGACACAATCTAGAATTAAGATTCCATCGCCATTGCCAGTTGGAGTGGGGCCACAGCTCAATTTCCAATGCAAAGCAGTTATAAAGTAAGTCACATTACTATTACCCATTGTCCCCAAGTTTGCCTGACTAAGCCAGTTCCACCTACTATCCCCATGCAGTCCCAGAATAGCAGACACCTTCCAGTGGCAAACGTGACACATGCTGGGAGAAATGGATCACTTAATCGCCTATGCTACACGGACTCTTGATGACATAAGGAAGGGAGGCCATGTTCAGCACACACTATGTGGTCAAGGCTCAAAGTACTGCCCAAGTCTTTCTGTGATCTCTGAATTAGACAGGGAAGGTCATTTTAAATGCTTGTTTTCAGAATTCACCATATTAATTAATGTCATCATCTGGTTACAATCTATGCAGAAGTGTGGAGCTACTCAGAGGAGGGGACCATCAGTTTTAGGTCTAACATGTAATTAGACGATGGGCCACCGGGAGAAAAATAAGCAATTGGAAACTTCCATGGGCTCAGACTCTATTCACTCTAAGTGCATTCTAATAAAATCTTAGATTTGTGTATGTTGAACCAGCCTTTCATCTCCAGGAAGAAACCTACTTGATCATGATGGATAAGCTTTTTGATGTGCTGTTGCATTCAGTTTGCCAGTAATTTACTGAAGATTTTTGCATCAGTGTTCATCATGGATATCGGCCTGAAATTTCCTTTTTTAGTTGTGTCTCTGCCAGGTTTTGGTATCAGGATGATGTTGGTCTCATTAAATGAGTTAGGGAGGATTCCCTCTTTTTGTATTATTTGGAATAGTTTCAGAAGGAATGGTACCAGCTCCTCTTTGTACAACTGGTAGAATTTGGCTGTGAACCCGTCTGGACCTGGACGTTTTTTGGTTGGTAGGCTATTAATTGCTGCCTCAACTTCAGCCCTTGTTATTGGTCTATTCAGGGATTCAACTTCTTCCTGATTTAGTCTTAGGAGGGTGTAAGTGTCCAGGAATTTATCCATGTCTTCTAGATTTACTGGTTTCTGTGCATAGAGTTTTTTGTAGTAATCTCTGATGGTAGTTTTTATTTCTGTGGAATCAGTGGTGATATCCCCTTTACCATTTTTTACCGCATCTATTCGATTCTTCTCTTTTTTCTTTTTCATTAGTCTGGATAGCAGTCTATTTTGTTGATCTTTTCTAAAAAACCAGCTCCTGGATTTATTGATTTTTTAAAGGGTTTTTTTGTATCTCTATCTCCTTCAGTTCTGCTATGATCTTAGTTATTTCTTGTCTTCTGCTAGCTTTTGAATTTGTTTGATCTTGCTCCCCTAGCTCTTTTAATTGTGACGATAGGGTGTCGATTTTAGATCTTTCCTCACTTATCATGTGAGCATTTAGTGCTATAAGTTTCCCTCTAGACACTGCTTTAAATGTGTCTCAGAGATTCTGGTACGTGAAGTATGGAGTTTGCGGCAGGGCTAGAAGAGGAACAGAAGGAAGGATAGAGTCAGGGAGATCGGGCTAAAAACTTGGGTTGAGTTTAAAGGATTATGCTTAAACTCATGAAAATTATCTAAATCTCAGTAAAATGGAAACAGTAAAAATTTTTATAAAAAGTAATTCTTAAAGCCAAAACATTTTCATTATTAACAACACACTATATTTAGGAAAAGGGCTCTAAATGAAGCTAAATACAACTAATTTTAACACAGATAGTGGCAACGTCAACTAAAGATTTATCTTTTTTAAAAAAAAAAAATCACATTGGTTCACTACCACTGATAATTTGGTTAAAAAGCCATTCTTTTTATCTAGCTGGTCTAGGAGTGTGCTGCTTTAAATTAAAACCAAAAACTAAGTGATGGAAATACAAAAGATTATACTGTAGCAACCTTCCTCCCACTGGCTCAATGCACTTCACACATATCTCATTCCATCCTCACAGGTTTTTTGTTTTGTTTTGTTTTTTAATTGAAAACATATTTTCTGGGAAAACGAACATAGGACAAGTTCTGGTGCTCAATCTGTGTTAAACCTACTTTTCCACTCTGGCTATTACTTTTCCAGGAAATTCTTGTGATTTTAATAGTTAACAAATGCAAGAATTTAATAAAGTATATAATATCTCTGAAATAGACATGGTATAATCAGTACTCTAATCAGATAGAGTACCATCTACCTCATTTTTCCTAATTGAGCATTGCTCCTCTTCCTTTATTTGCCTTAAATATGTTACTTTTATTCTTCAATAAATAAATAATTTAGTCAAATATTCCCAAAGTATTCAAAGCAGAACTTCTTTATATATTTACCCACGCTGCTTCCTCCTCAATGAAAAAAGGGCTGGCTACAGGCTTCTGCCTCCCGCTTTTTACCATGTTCTATCAGCTTTTGTCAACTCTAGCTCAAAAAGAAGGTCACTGGTTTGCCAAATGTCAGCCGGTGTCACCTCATGAGTCAATCAGGATGAGCACAAAGAACAAACACGTGGGAGGTGTTTGGTTAAACAGAGCCAAGAAGGAAGAGAAGGAATTCAGGAAATTGTACCACATATTTTATGCAAAACTAATTAAGGACATGCTCTCCAAACAAAAGCAAGAGAGAGTTCAGAAACAGGAGAATGTAGGCAAGAACCACAGGGAAGTATCACAATTTTTTAATTCCATGGAGGACAGTTATTATTGATACAAAAATAAACTGGCTGCAACAGGGTGGCTGAAGTGTGTGTTAGCTGGGCTCAGAGGAGAGAGTCACCCACTCTCTGTGATTAGAAGTGTGGCCAAGAAGGCCCTTGTTTTCTTCCTCCAGCCCCCAGTAGGGCCCACTATTACCTCCTCTGAAAATCTATCATTCCCCCTACCTCTTGGCCAAAATCAAGTCCTGCTAATATGCAAAGAGTTCTTTGAATATTAGGGGTTACTGAGCAAGTCAGTTATTCTTAGCAAAGCTTTCTCTACATTAAATCTGAGGACAGAAGGATGCATAAACAGAGAGGTGTCAAAACGGCTTTTATAGAGAGAAGTCTCTAAAACACTTGCTGCATCATGTACCCTGGCAGACCCCAATGAGAGATATCACTCAGACGGTCCTCAAGCCTAAAGCTCTTAAAATCATTTCTCTCAGAAGTCGCCTATGCTTTTTTCTTTTTGCCTGCAATTGTTTAACCCAGAAATTCCTGTCTCCTGAAGTTATACCTTAAACAGTCCTTAGAGGATATTATTCTACCCAGCAGAGTTTTCTCCAAGTGGGTTTTAGGAGAAACCTTCATGTTCTTCTGCCAAGGCAGACATAAGTTATATCTGAGCTGGTGGTTTTCTGAAAAGCTTAGATGACCCTACTCTCAGAAGATGTAAATGACAACCCCCTTGGGGCCATGTGCCCACATTGCTTCAGAAAGGACTAACAGTTTTACATTCTCTCTGCTAAGGGCAGACTACACTTTTTAAAACCCAGGTGCGGCTCCCCTAGCCTATACCTTCCCGTGGCTTCCCTTTGCTCTTAAAAAAGGCAATAATCCTTAAGATGGTCTACAAAACCCTGAGAGCCCTGGCCCCTGCCCACCTTTTAGCCTTGTATTACACAATTCTCATCCCTGCTCTTCACACATAACCACCCTAGACCTCACTTCTTACTGCCTGGAGCTTCTAAGCTCTCTGACACCGCAGGGTCTGAGCATCTGCTTTTCTCTACCTGCTGAAATTTTTTCACCACAGACATCACAAAGTTAACACCTATGCTTCCTTCAGCTCCTAGATCACTTAGGTGGAGAACTCGTCCCTGCCCAAACACTTCCCCCCTCCTCTGCTACATATTCACACAGAACTAACTTTCTTTCCTTTACAACACTTACTGTAGCCTTTAGCATTCATTCATCTTTTTGGGTGGTGGTAGGGAAATTATCTGACTAAGTACCCACCTCTTTACTTAACAGTAAGCCCCAGGAGAATAAGGCTCTCGTGTGTCTTCGCTCACCATTAGATCCCTAATACAAAGACGTTCAATAACTACTTGTTGGATAAATGAATGAATATGTGCTTGTTTACATTTCTTCTTCCCATTCATTCAACAAATTGTCAGTTCCACCTATTCCCCTCCACTCTCCCAAACCTGTTCTTTCCAAGGTCACAGTGATCACACAAAAGATCAATGCAATGGACACTTTTCAATCCTAGACACGCATGCCATAAACTTCCATTTCAAAAACTCTCCCATCCTGGTTCTCCAAGCTTTGTTACTGTTTTTTACATTGCTGCATAAGGTCACCCCCTCTGTCTTACTGGCATGTTACAGAGTACTTCTCAAGGATCACATCTTCTCTCACAACCCTCTCTCTCTGGTGTGTACAATACTTTTGTTTAACTATAATACTTACTCTGTTACTGAGTCCCAAACTTGAAGTTCCAGTTTAGAGTTGGCTCTAGAAGCAGATAGACTTCCCTACCTTGATCACAAGACCCCATGCCTGTCTCTCCAGCCTCAGTCCTTACCAGGATCCCTTTTGCTGTTGCTCCTCCAGCAAGACCAGCCTTCTCTTTGTTTCGTGCCTGCTCCCTCCTGCCACAGGGCCTTTGCACATGCAGTTCCTGCTGCCTGAAATACTCTTCCTATATCCCTTTTAAATTAAAGTTCACTCACTCTTCAGATCACAAGACAGGTGGACAGGGAAAGCCTTCTTGGACTCTTTACATCACATCCTCCCATTAGTAGCTCCTACAACTCTGTGCCCCTCTCCTGTCTGGTACCTGTTGAGGTTGAAACTGTGCATTCATTTCTGTGATTATTTAATTAACATTTGTCTTCCCTGTTAGCAATGAGTTCCACAAGGGCACATGAAATCTGTTTTTCATTATATCTTAAAAACAAGAACATGCCTTATACATTGTTGGCATTCAAAAAATATTTGTTTTGTATATCAGCTCCCATTCAATATCTTTGTAAGAATCAGTACAGAATAATAATGACTAGCACAAGCTGTGAATCAAGTAGACTTGACTTTATTTCATTCATTCATTCATTTATACATTAATTCAATAAATGTTAATGTATGAGGGCTTATTATATATGTTAGACACAATGTAAAATACCCAGGATACAGAGGTGAACAAAATAGATATGATCTCAATTCTAGAAGATTTGAAACCCAGTTCTACTTATTAGCCATGCATACAGACCAGCAGTCAGAAAACCTTCTCTATAAATGTCCAGAGAATAATTATTTTCAGCTTTGTAGGCCACAAAGTCTCTGTTGTACTACTTAAATCTGTCATTGTAGTGTGAAAGTAACCACAGACCCTATGAAAGTGAATGAGTATGACCGTATTCTAATAAAACTTTACCAAAAAAGGCAGTAGCAGGATTCAGCCCATGGACATTGTTTGCCAACTCCCAATACAGACCAATTTCTTAAGCTCTACTATGTTCAGTTTTCTTCTATGTAAAGTATTATAGTATTATGCCTTCTTCCTTCTGTCTAACAAGGTTCCATAAGCTTTACTCATTAATTTTCTTTAACCAATGCTTTCTTATGTCTTCTGGAGCTAACACTTTCATCACTTATTCCCCAAATCATTTTGATCACCTCCCCACCTCCAACTGCATTGCTCTAAAACCAATGCCAACACCTCCACCAGCTCCCAGAGAAGTCTACCTTAACAACCCTCTTCTTCCCTAAAAGGAAAAGAAGACATACTATTGATGGCTACCCAATCTCAACTGCAACAGACCCAAGGTCCTGGGCCCTGCTCACCCAGCTTCAGTTCCCAACACCCTCCTAGTCCTACCTTCTGCTACCTTGCATTTCACTGCTTCACACCAAAATCCGGAGTATGTATTACTGCTTCATTTCTCTCCTCCTGCCATGCCCCCTCATCCTAGTCTTTTGGGTATAACCCTACTTGTTCTTCAAGTCTCCACTCAACACAAACCATTACAGGGATACGTCCCTCACCTTCTGAGGCTAAACTGCAATATTAGAAGGTTCAACAGTAAGAACTGATACTGATTGAGCCTTTTCCTGCTTGTCCTTCAAGACTTCAATCAAAGCCAACCAACTCAGGAGCTGTGCTAGGTACGTACATACATTAATTCATTTAATTACAACTCTGAGGTTGGTTCAGGTGTTTCTGCTCTAACTTCATCTCTACAGTCTTGGAAAACATCACGTTCTGCAAAAATCACACACTATGAATAACAGGGCATATTAAGAAAAAAGAAAATTGGGGGCAGATCCCTCGAAACCTATGCACCTTTATATAACCAGAGCACGAATAACAACAATCAATAAACCCTAATTCAACACCAGCTGGTTAAATTTCTACTGGATTCTGCAGCCAGCATCCCAGACAGCCTTAAACACTGAAACTCCTGCTTCCTCTCTCTAAAGGTAGGCCACGGATAACAAGTATGGATGCTTCTAATGTTGATCTTTATTTTAAAAATTAAAATCTGATCCCAGAGATAGCCTTCTTTATGAACGTCCTGTGTTAGCACAGACAGCAATGTCTCTGCAGCTGCTGCCTCTGAACTCTCAACTTCTCCAGAGAGCAGTGCCCTGTGGAAAGCCAAGTAATGCTTTATCTAGGGCTAAGGCTTTCTCTTTAAATATGATAAAACTTGTCTTTGACTGCTTCAAGCATTAATATGCTGTGGAAAATGAACCAAAAGGATTTTCATGTTATACTGACCTGACTTTCTTATTTGTCAATAACATGAGAGGTTTGCATGTTAAAGAAACACACTGCAACAGATGAGGAAATTAAGGTTTGGACTAAGTCACTTGCCCAAGTTTAGCTAAGGTCAGAGCTAGGAGTCAAGGGAAGGAAGGAAGGAGAGGGAGGGAGAGAGGGAGGTAAATAGGGGAGGGGGGTATTAGTATCTGAAGAGGTATTCTCCAAGTGTGGAAAAAGAGGAAAATGAGAAAAAAATGGTCAAAACACACACACACACACACACACACACACACATGCTTGTGCTCTCTCTCTCTCTCTCTCTCTCCACATTCTCTCTTAAGGAGAGGATTAAAATCCATATTAATATATAAACTAATGAAAAGTGAGCAAAATATTTATAGAAGTGAATCACATTGTAAATTCTCCTTCTCCTGTCCTTAAACCCACTGACCAAACATAAAAAGCATCCTTAACCTTTGTTTTCTGCTTCATAAAAGAAAGAAAATAAGAGCTATAGAGCATTCTGTGACCAAAAATTGTGCCAGAGATAAATTTTAATATTACGGATTTAGTGCACTTGAGAACTAGATATTTAATATAGACTTTAAGACATTTGTGTAAATAAACTCATGGCAGTTTAGCTGACATCCTCACCACCTATTCTGAGTAAGTCTGTGCTCAATCTCTACTCAAAAGACCTTCAGAAAAGTCTCAGAAACGCAGTAAGTGATATCCAGGATTAATATTATTATTATAACTGGCAAAACACACTTAGACAAAATAATAGCATGTCTAAAAAAGAGGTTTTTCTCAACTCACCTGTTGCCATCCTCAAGGAGAAACTGGTGACTTCAGCTATAGTGGAACTGTAAGTATTATATACAACCATGTTTTTTATCATGACAACTATTTTGTGTATCTAACACTTAAAACAAGCCTAATGTTTCTTTCAAGGGATTTTAAAGTCCTTTGTCACCTTCATCTTATCACAAATAAAACTTCACTGGTCTGTAGGTGGGCGATTCTCCAGGAAAAAGGAGACAGTTCATTAAAAGTCAAGGCTAGGAGAGAAGTCTGAGACTACTCAGATGGGGAAATCTCAGCCCAGAAAGGCAACTTCCTCAAGGTCATACTACAGGTCCATGCAGAGGCATGTTTGATTTCATGGTTGCAGTATCAACTGTAAAGTAGTGAACTTTGCAAGACTGGTTGGAGAGAATGGCCTCTGGTCTTATCTGAAGATAGTATATATAATGGAAGTAAGATAAATGGTTTAATAGCAAAAATAAAGGTCAGCAAGTAGTTGACACTGACTACAGAACAGTCAAGGTGACATGTTTCTAAAAGGTAAAAAATAAATAAATAATAAAAAATTAAACTTGTACCATAAATTATAAGAGACTGGGGGTGGTGGAGCTGGGGTAGCTCAGTATAGTCTTTGTGTTTTTTTTTTTTTTTTTTTTTTTGATATGTATTTTTGCTCTTGTTGCCCAGACAGGAATGCAATGGCATGATCTCGGCTCACTGCAACCTCTGCCTCCCGGGTTCAAGCAATTCTCCTGTCTCAGTCTCCCGCGTAGCTGGGATTACAGGCACCTGTCATCACGCCAGGCTAATTTTCATATTTTTAGTAGAGATGAGGTTTCACCATGTTGGTCAGGCAGGTCTCGAACTCCTGACCTCAGGTGATCCACCTGCCTCGGCTTCCCAAAGTGCTGGAATTACAGGCATGAGCCACTGTGCTGGGCCAGCACAGTACAGTCTCAGACCAAGAAAAATAAATGGGCATATCATATAAGGAAGAAGTCAAGTAATTCCAAAGCAAATGAGTCAAAACACTTAGAGACCAGATAAAAATGATTATGCAATTTCATTAGCAATGAAAACACTCTGAACATAGATCATTTGTTTTCATCAGTTGACTGGTTCTGCAATGTAGGTCCTGTGACTTAGGGGTGAAAGGCTGTGATTAAATGTATTTTGAACCTTTATTTGCCCCAAAATAATAAGGCTTTCAAAAGTGAACAGTTAATGAAATCATATATGGTCACTCCTATTTAACCTGAATTCTAGAACCAAAAATTGTTGGCTTTTCAGCTTATAAGTGAAAGCTTAATTTCAGAATCAAGAAACATTTTGATAGCCTGATGTCTATTAATTTTTCTTGAAATGTTAACCCCAATTTTTACCACTTTCCACAGAATTTTCTATAAGTAAGGATTTAACAGCTGCCTAATTTGGCTGTCAATCATCAAAACAACATCTAAGACTTTCATGTAGTGGATGTAATTTGGAGGAAAGTTAAAAACTATGGTCAAGCATCTCACTACTGCCTGTCTCCCAAAAAAATACTGTTAGAGGAATCTACATAGTCAGGCAGTTTTTAAGAATTAAAATTCCTTGCTGCTGCAATGTAATTCAATGGTAATTGATTAATAGAATCTTTACACATCTGAGGCACCTCTAGGGATATTAATTGTAGATCATAGGTAGAATCAACTTTCCTGACCTTTTACCAAAGCATTAACCTTTTAGTCACTTTTCAAGAACTCATCATGTGGCTCAATTACTATGGACTGGGTGCCTCTGGTTGACATGCTGATGACAGTGATTAGCATTAAAATGTATTGTGCTGGCACCATCCTGCTAAGTTCTTTGCAAGCATCATGTCACTTACTCTTCAGAGCAACCTTATGATCAAGGGACTTTTATTATCTGTTATGCAAACAAGGGAATTCAGGTTGAGAAAACATATAGACACTGCCCATCTAACTCCAGAGCCCATGCCTTTCAACACTGCAACCAGATAGCAGGTATAGGCATAATCAAATGCCTCTGGGCAGTAGTTCTTTGAATGAATTCTAATGAAAAATGCAAATCCTAACAGAAGAGCACAGTAGGTCTAGGAAACAAGGTTCATGATCCAGTGCAGAGGTCCCCAGCGGGTATCTTAGGATGGTTTCTCCTTTTCTCCTCTTACTAGGTGGACTGTAAGCACGAAAGGGAGGTAAGAAGGCGAGAAGGCAATCAGTATCTTCTGGCAGAAGAAAAGTACACTTCATGACTGTATATGAGCCAGATCTCATCTAAGGCTGGACTTGGTCCGTGTGCTGGATGTGCATGTTAAGGACTCCAGCATCAGAAAGAGTTGATCTTTCCCGCGGAGCTTCCAAAAATGACCGTTTGTTTTATTTCAACAGGCAGGGCAGGTTGGCCACATGCGCTGGATATACTGCCCTCAGGCAGAAAACTAATACCAAAAATGAAAAGAGAAAGGAAGAAAAACACTTTCTCTTGATATCAATGCCCCAGTGTAAAAGACACAGCCAAGACCACAGCCATGTCAGTAGAAAGACCTTTGATGTCAGAGACAGACCATCAAGGGCCTGCTGCTTGGGAAATTACAGATGTCAGGGGTCTGCAGACTCTGAAAGGGCCATTTTGTGGTTCCATTTATCTAAATCCAGTTTTTTAAAAAGAGTAGCTTCTAAAAGTAGAATTTAAATAACACTTGATAGCTAAAAAACATTTACTAAAGAAAAGTGGCTTTTTTCTTTAGAGGAGCAGGCAAGACAGGGCAAAGACAATTTTTATGGCAGTAAAAATACTGTGTATGATACTATAATGGTGGATACATGTCATTACACATTTTCCCAAATTCATTGAATGCACAAAACCAACAGTGAACACTAATATAAAGTATGGACTTTGGGTGAAAACGATCTGTCAATCTAGGTTACCTGATTGAAGCAAATGTACTACTCTGGGGTTAGAAGCTGTGCATGTGTATGGACAGGGATAAACAGGATATCACTCTACCTTCCTACCAATTTTGCTGTGAACCTAAAGCTGCTCTAAAAAATAAGGTCTAAAAAATTAAAAAAATATATTTTTAAGTAGCTTTCAATTTTAAAAGCTTTCATTTTTAAAAGTCAAGTATTTCAAGGCCCTATTTGATTAGGAGTTGTGCGTTAGTTTTTACTCGTCAGGAAAATCCCTAAAAATAAGAAAAAAAAAATGAAACAGCTCTGATATCAATTTGCACTTTATTACAGCAACATCTACATTTATTAGTAAAAGAAATGCATGGTACATATAAAGCAAGTCATTTTAGAGTTTCTTATTGTTATCTTGTCCTTAGTTCACCTCCTCAAGACTTGACAGAATTAATCTGTTTTTAGCAACTTTGCATAAATATATGCATATAATAGAATGTACCACATGTACAAACTACCCTAAATAGCTATTAGATATTTTGCATCTTCCACTGAGCAACTCAAGGCAACATTTCCTTTGCCTGTCTTACTCTTTCCCTTTCTTCTCCAAGTGTTTGCCCACTGTGCCACTGTTGGAGATTCACCATAACTTTTTACATGTTAAAGGATCTCAGAGGCTCTACAGTAAAGAAATTTATTTGACTTTATTTACATCTGCATTTCCCAATTTTTCTTACATTTCTTACAAATGAAATTCCAGGTTTCTACAGCAGTGATTCTCAAACCTGAGCATACTTTAGAATTTTTCAGAAGGCTGGTTAAAACAGATTAATGAGCCCCACCTGCAGAGTGTCTGCTTCAGTAGGCCTGGGACAGGCACAGGGAATCTGCATTTTAACAAGGTCTCAGGCGATGCAGCGGCTACCAGTTCCAGACCACACTTTGAGAACCCCTGAGTTGCAGAATACTTACCACCACTTGAGGTTAAGTTCTAAAACCTTAGCTTCATGTCAAACTAATGAACAGAGACTTTATATCAAAATTAAATGTCTTGTCATAATGTTCAATTTGTCTCCCCTCTCTATGAGACACTGGGAAGTACTATGTGTCAATAAAAACGGGCACAATCACCCATATTCATAACATTGTATTATGAGTTCTATCAAGATCATTCTAATTAATTAGTTGAAAAAATTCTTTAGGTATGTGATTTTAAAACAAACCTGGAAAACTGAAATCAACTTTGCAGTGGCCTGAATGTTTATTAACATATATTAACAGAAGATGTTAAGAAAATACTAAAATAGGCAGGATATGGCGGCTCACGCCTGTAATCCCAGCGCTTTGGGAGGCCAAGGTGGGTGGATCACAAGGTCAAGAGATCGAGACCATCCTGGCCAACATGATGAAACCCCATCTCTACTAGCAATACAAAACTTAGCTGGGCATAGTGGTGCACACCTGCAGTCTCAGCTACTCGGGAGGCTAAGGCAGGAGAATTGCTCGAACCTGGGAGGCAAGTTTGCAGTGAGCTGAGATCACACCACTGCACAACAGCCTGGTGACAGAGCCAGACTGTCTCAAAAAAAAAAAAAAAAGTAAGTATTAAAATAAATAATACAGACTCAGAAAATAGATCTGACTCCAAACTAAGGAAATCATGAAATCTGACAATGTGATGATTTTTCTTTCTGAAAGTCACAGCATAGCTAACATTTTTGCTCCCTTGGCTTTCTTGCTTTTTGTAATTGCACAAGAATGCGACTTTATAGGCTCTTAGTATTATATGAAGAACATACTAAATCTCTCTAACACAGTTTACTAATTCCAATATAATTGACTCATTGTTTGCATTAGGAATGAAAAGGTGACTAACAAAATATATATTATCACTTAGGTATTATTTTTGGTTTAGTAAGTGGTTGAAAATTACTATCAAAACAGAAAACTTGGATGCCTAGTGAATTAGAAAAGAGTTGTTTCACTGCATATGAGCTGTGCTATAATTTCCTAAAAATATACTGCAAGTTAACTAAGAAAGAAAATTGCCTTAGAGACATCAGCACAAATAAAAATCATATATAAAACCACCATCAAAAAAAAAAACCCAGTTTTCAATATCTTTCATGTTAATCTACTATGTAATGTATGGTAAAGAACAACATACAATTAACTAATCTCCTTGTCCCCTAATGTCTGTTTGACATCAAGTACATTGATTAAATGCTTATATATTCGCAAGATTTTAGACACCTTTAACATGCTGGACAGGTGCTATGTAAGTGTGATATCCGTAGGTTTGAAAAGAACCTGGACTGAGAGTATGAGTAAGATGTATGACTAACAAGTCGAGGGCTGTCACCATGCTCAAGTCTGAATGGAAGGCTATTGGCAGAGATGAGTCAAAATGCCATGTTACCGAGGGTGACTCTTTGCTGCTTTCTGCTATAAGAGGCTGTTTTTGACAGGAGACATCAACCATATATAAGATATGTCGGCTAACATGGGCTCCAAATGATGAGCAAGAAAATAATGACTAATTTTTTTGTGTGTTTTCTTTGGGGCAGGCAGTAGGAAGGCAGTAATATTGTGTAGATACAATAGTGGCATATGACGACGGCAACTTGGAGATAATAATTTCTATATGCATGTGATTAATAATTGTAAATTACTATGTGATTTATTATTACCAACAGTAGAGCAGAATCCTTTCTCAAGCACTTTCCATCTACTTGGCACTACGCTAATGCCTTTGTTCTGTGCTGTCCAATGCAAAAGCCACCAGACATGTGTGGCTGCTAAGCACTGGAAATGTGGCTTGTTCAGACTTGTTCAGACTGAACTTTTTATATTATTTAATTTAAATCTAAATTTAAAGACATATTCAGTTTATTTATCAGAAATATTTTGAATATGTTTGAAAAAAAGTTAGGTATATGGATCTAACTTTTTCAACTATACATTTTCTAAACTCTAAACATAGGTCAAGCAAATGTTCTGATAAAAATTTAGTGTCCAAATTGGGGATGTGCTGGAGGTATAAAATACACATGCAATTTTAAAGACAGCACAAGACTTAGAAAAAAAGTGTGAAAATATCTTGTTAATTTTTATACTGATTACATGTTGACGTGATATTTTAGATATTTTAGGTTAACTAAAATACATTAAAATAAGGTTCACTTGTTTTTTGTTTTTTACTGTTTTTAATGAGAGTACTAGAAATTTTAAATTTATGTACTTGGTTCATATTCCGCTTCTATCGGACAGCACTGCTTTTGTGTATTATCTCATTTAACTCTTACAAAAACTCCCCAGGGCAAGTACTATATTACATCCATTTTATAGATGGGGACACTGAGTCCCCACAGAGAACAGGAAACATGCCCAAGTTTACACAGTTTTGTATCAGGGACAGCCTAATCGTAGATTTTGAACAGAGATGCTAATTAAGGTTGCATCTCAAAGCATAATGAGGTCCATCAGTTAGCATTAATGGGAATCTGGCATTGAAATTATAACGTACTATAGTGCTTGGATACCAAGGCTGAGGCTGAAGTCATGAGGTTTTGTGCTTCTCATAAATTCAATCTTTTAAGATTAATCTGGCTGCCATAAATATCACCAAACATTTAACAATGCAAAACAAAAAAACAAAAAAAAGACCCAAAGGCCATTACTATAGCCTGTCTTACCAGACGAAGGATTCAAATTAAATTCCATCAAATCACACCGAACCAATACACTTTGACAAGCACTTCACATCCCAAACCTCTAAGAGCCTGGAGTTTTTTGTTTTTTGTTTTAAATTTGTTCCCCTTTCTCTTCACCAAGACACACAAAAAAAGCCCAGTAAAATGCCGAATGGGGCAAAAGAAAACGCAACAAAGTTAATAGGGGTGCCATAGACGGCCCTTCAGAATTTGAAAAAACACAAAAACAACAGGGCGCATTTCCATCGCTGCACAATATTGCTTTTGTTTAAGAGCCAAGTCCCAGTCTTGAAACGTGTGGGTAATAAATCAGCAGGCATTATTTTAAATCAACCGGTTTTATAAAATAAGCCAAGAGTTGAAAGAGGCAGGACTAATTACCAACATTCCTTGATGAATTACTTAGCGGCGTGTGCTAAGTCAATGTACGTCTACGTCTTGATCCCCAATTTTATCCCGTACTTATTTCCCAGGAGGTAAAAAGAACATGTGGCTAATTAAGGCACCGATCTCCACCACCAGAAGTACTCAAGGTAAGATTTCTTTCAAAAAAAAAAAAGAGAGAAAGAAAAGAAAGAAAGAAAAAAAAGAAAAGGTTCTTTGCCTGGTACTTATTAATCTAATTTTTACTACTTCATTAGAAAAACAGAGCTAATCTTGTCACCTTTAGGCAGTCTGAACTACCATGTAGTGTTCAGAAAAAATGTTACATATTTGTAATTTAGCCAATAAGAATTTCTTAAGCCTTTCCTAACCAGCAGGAATGTCTCTGGTTTGTCACTTCCAATTAAGTCTCAACAAAATTTCCAACCCCTAAATTTTAATTATACGAAACCTAGGGCCAACAGGGGAGATTACAACAAAGTTATGCATGGTAGTAAGGTATTAGAAATCTGAATTTTGCTTTTCACTTTGGGCCTCTTAACTACTTTAAAAAATTATTTCCCGACCGGGTGATTCAAATCCTTTTGCTCAGTTTTAATTTTCAGGATCCCTAAACCTTATTATCTTTCTTCTAGGAAAGACCACTAGAGTTACATAATGTGTCTAAGTCTAGTAAACTCACCTGACAGAAGAACTGTGCTCCTCAAAAAGTTGTGGGTGACTCTTAAATAAAATACATTAGAGATATCGCTTTATATAAAGAATGCATGCATATGCTCTCCTAGAAAAAAATCATAATAATAATGATAAAGCCTTTGACCACCAACACTTCCAATCCCAATACTCATTCCAGAGACAGCTAGTAGAAACAATGGTATAGATTCATCTAGACCCTTTTCTAGGATATTCCCTATTTTTTAAAAGAGTAATTAAAACAATTCCTTTTTTAAGACCATTCTCTCCTTTAACAGCCCCCTGCTTTTCCTGATTCATATGCTCCAATTTTGATTCATTTCCTTTTCATAAAGTTATAAATTACTAAACAAAAAAAAGCCTAATTTTATAAATAAGATCTGAATAACTGGTATATTATCTGGAGCTAAATTTGTTTTTAAGTTCAAACTGATCCTCAAGAAAGTCAATAAAAAGGTACACATTCAGGGCAAGAGCCAATATTCTAGCACTGATTGCAGTTATAACCTTGAGGGAAGCCACTGTGCAGATTTACATATTTTTAACACAGATCACATTCACCGATTTTAGTAGAACAAAGTTAAAATTAGATTTTGCTTACACGTGTCCACAGTCTCTGCTCAAAAGCGTACTTATTAAAGGGTCTTTCAAACTAAGTGGTCTTTCAAAGCTAAGTCCTTTCTTTAATTGTTGGGATTAAGTAAGTAATATTTGTGAAGGAGACTCATGACCTTTCAATATAGTAATGTAAGATTTATTACCACTGACATTTACTTAAAAGCAAATAGAAAAACAACCAGAACTGAAGTTCCAATTGTTAAGAGCTAAAATACGGCAAGAGCTCTAATATTACAGGGCATATGGTGGAAGGCAAAAACAAAAATCCAACCATAATTTCAGAAGAAAACTGATATCAAAAGTGTCTGAGTTTACCAAATTATTTCAAAAATAAAACAATACAAATATGTTAGTGAAATACTCAGAACTATCAAGCATATGAATTGTAATAGCCTGGACCATAAAGATCTTGGGAATAGAAGTGACTTGAGTCATTATTTTTGGATGTTGTTACAGGAACTTTCAATGTAGTGCTTTTTAACCCATAATGATGACTGTCACTAAAGCATAAATTACCAGGGGGGCCAATGTGCCTAGGAAGTCTTTTTATATAATAAAAACACATCCAGCTCTTTCATCTGGCATATTGTGGAGACTCATGAGGATATTTTACCTATTTAATAGGGAAGCCCCTTACTAATTCAAATGTTTAACATCATGTATCTTTCTGTTAAGCCTGTGAGACTCCTCTATAGTTTCTCTTTCACCTCCCATTTTGCTCTAATATATTCTGTTACTGGTGATTCTTAAGAAATGTTTAGAGCATCTCCTAAGCCCTAAAGAAAACACAGGTGACAGTAGGATGTGTGGTTATAAGTAAATAAGGTAGCATGTGGAATCTATGTAACCTAGGGCCAGTGATAATCCTCTATGCCTCAGTTTCCCTATCTGGAAAATGAGGCTTCTCCTACTTGTTTCCTAAGGTTACTAAAAGAATAAATCAGCTAAAAGACATGAAGTGTTCATCCCACCATCTAATATATCTTATAATTAATGTCCATGTAGTCAAGAAGGCACAATTGCCTTTCTTCCTCCAAGGTGCTTTAGGTAGCATCACATTCACATCAGTAAGTCCTTCAAGCTATGGCTGGAAGCTCTGTAGTAAACATTTGCTACAAGCCCCAAGCTACCGTGTCCTTTGAGAGGCTGAACATCGCTATCTCTTCTTCCTAACGTTTCTCAGGTCATTTCCTCCAGGAGAGGTACTACCACTAGTGGCCCATGGAGTTCAACTGCATGAGTTCAAATCCTGACTGCACCACTTACTTGGGTGGCTTTCTGGTAACCTACTTGAACCCTTTGTGATAGTTCCTGCATCTGTGAAATGGGGATGCAAATAATAACTATCTCACAGAACAATGGTGAGATTAAATGAGTCAATACAGGTAAAGCTCAATGCTAGCACATGCTGATCATGACTGTTCTTATAACAGTTCCCCTGGGGAGACACAGACCACCCAAAACATAGGCATCACATCTACAGGAGCCTCCATAAATGGTCCCTAAGCAAAACACAAAAAGTTGGGAAAGATGCTGGTTCCTTTGCAGGAATGTTTCTCAATCTTTTATTCATTAGTATCCCAATAAAATGCCTTTTTAGACATTTTTCCCCTAATTGCTTCTCCTTCATCCCCATCACCATGAAATTTTAAAAGACACATATACTGTTTATCTGTTTATGTACTGGGATTTTGGAGGTTTACAAACCATTGTAACATCTAAGACTTTTTTATCCTCCAGCAATCCATTTTTGCCCTCCTGTGGGAAGTGATTCCACCCCTGTTGAGGATGAATGCTCTACTGGTCTTATCACATTAAAAAAGAAATTACTGGCTGGGCGTGGTGGCTCATGCCTGTAATTCCAGCACTTTAGGAGGCCAAGGTGGGCAGATCACAAAGTCAGGTGTTCGAAACCAGCCAGTCTGACCAACATGGTGAAACCCCATCTCTATTAAAAATACAAAAATGAGCCAGGCATGGTCACGGATGCCTGTAATCCCAGCTACTCAGGAGGCTGAGGCAAGAGAATCGCTTGAACCCAGGAGGCAGGGGTTGTAGTGAGCCAAGATCACGCCACTGCACTCCAGCCTGGGTGACAGGGCGAGACTTGGTCTCAAAAAAAAAAAAAAAGAAAGAAAAGTAATTACCATTTCAGAGCCAGATGACACTAGGCCCACTCCAATTTTTAGCCCTCACTTCTAGGCCCCAGACCTTAATATGTTCCTTACGATACTACCTTCACCTCCAGCAGTATGGAATTATGAGAACTGTAAATGAAAGGAGACTCTACTTATCAGTATAGCCTCCTATAACAGGAGAAAACAAAGAGGAGCTGAACAAGTGTCTCTTTTCAGGGGAACCCAAGGGATGAATTTAGTGACTGCAAAGAGGCTCATGGAGAAGATGGCAAAGATTCTCCTACTTAAAGAGGGGGCACCATGCTGCATGTCAGCCAGCATTTCGTTACTAGCTACTAGTCAGGTATCTACCAGGTACATCAGGCCTTATCCACAACCTGATAAAATCATACCCAGATTCTGTTGTACCCCTCAGTTACATGAAAATGCCCTTGTGGTCATAAAGGGAGGAATCATTTCCATTTTGTACCAATATTGCCAAATAAACTTGTAATGAGAGCTGAAATGTCAATGTTTTCAGAAACGGATTAATTCATAGGCTTAGCTGTGTAAAGGCTGAATATTTTGTTTCAGATAGTTGGTCCCATGGGTCTGCTCTTTTAAGTAGATGAAATCTAAAAATTTAAGCACAGATGACTTTCTTCAGCCAACATTTCATTACTAGCTACTAGTCACTAAAAGCAGTGCAGACAGAAAAACCAAGCCCAACATTAATCTACAAGCATTTACTGTGATTCTTGCACTTACTGCAATTCTTGCACTACTGAGCTTGTATTAAGTTTCAGTTTACCAAATAAGACAACTCTGTGGAGCACTTTCTTATGCCAGCCCTGAGATCACTAAATCCTCACCCACAGGTATTTATAAAGCAGCCTGGGAAGCAAAAGGGCTGCCACTCGATGCCGTGCAAGCTGGTATACACTTGTACACTGAACCAATCAAACTGCTCTCAAGATACAGAGTGAGAAGTCGTTACTCCACATAGGGAAGACTGGAGCTTGAAGCAGGATTCTCGAAGTTAGAGACAACCCAGAAGGAAAATAAATTCTATTTCTTTTGTTCCATTTGCAAACATGAACAAAGAAAAATAAAGCGTTTATATCTACCTGACAAAAACTGCCTAATATATTTTTTTAGACCTCGCTCCTATAAAAGGCAATTGATGGCAGCGTTGGGAAACAGAAAATATCAGGAAGGCTGCACCCTAAACTGTTAACAGTAGTTCCTTCCAGGGAACATGATGGAAGGGAGGCGGTGGTAGGCAGGGTAAGATACTGAATTATTCTCCTGCATTGTTTAAATCTGTTAAAAGTTAACAAGTATTGTCTGCAACTTAAAAAAATCAGTAACATGAGTTTTAAACAGAGAGAAAATTACCTTATGTGTCACACTGAATGATTCAGATTCTGCAGGGAAAAGAGGTTTCTGGAAGGATGAAGAGTTGTTTGTAGAACCTGAAATCTGAGTCCCTTTCTCCCCTTGAAACACCAACATTGATTCAAAAACAAAAGGAACCAATATTTATAAACGATCCTTGAAATCAGGGCTGACAGGTTGTTTGTGTAAGTCACACTATAGGGGACATAAGTGTATGCTGGTCCATGTGTGAATGGAATGTGCTATTAGAAGAAATCTCAGACATAGCAGGTCTTCATCTTGTGAGAATAACACCTCTAGCAACAGATCCCCTAACTGAGGGGACCAAGGCAAGCTGATCCAAGACACTACATCTGTTCTGGCTTCTTGCAGCCACCGTGATGCTATTTAGGGTCTGTATTCCTGGCTAAATAAATCTGAAACAAAATCTAAGGGTAGGTTGTGGGAGAAGTCCCTTCTGCCAATCTGTAGCCCACCAATCCACCTGTAACTCCACACACACATTTTCATGTTTCTGTGTTCTATGTAAAAAATAAATCACACCTTGAAAATTCTACTCCACGCAGATTCCATAATTTACAGAGAAAGATCAGCAGTTCAGTCATCAACCCTTCCCCTCACTAGTGAAATATGGAATGTCAGTTGTTGAGACAAGGTGACAAGGAGCAGGACTTCCAGCCCACTTCGCTAGAAGCTCAATCCAAACAAGAGGCAACTTTGATGAGATAACCACCAAATAAACACCCAAGTAAATTTAGTTTACAATGCAGAGGAGCCCAGAGAAAGTGCTTCTGTATTTGACAAACAGCAAGTATCATCACTAATTACAGAGCAATTTGCCCAACTCTTGAGATGATTTGGAGAAAAGAGAAAATTTAAAAATAAATTTCTTCAAAGTACTTGAGAAATACCCTAAAGTAATAAAAAAAAGTTTCTTTTTAAAATGCACATAACCTTTCTCTTAAGCAAAACAGAAAAATTCAATGGACAATCTGTTCCAGAGAAGACACTTTGCCTTTGCCTTTGAAATTTTAAATTTCAAGGTGAAAGGAAGGGAGGGAGAGAGAGTGGTAGTGGGGAATCCTTGGCAACTCCCTTCAGATTTCTGAACAGAGAAACATTTTGAAGCTGTAAACTAATGTTTTGAAGCTATTAACTCTCAGAGTCCATGTTGGGAAGATGGTGGGTGAAGAAATACTGATGAACTTGTCAGTCCAGGATGAGAGCAATCAAGTGCTTTTATAATTCGTCAAAGTCAGAGAGACAAAACTATGAAAACAGATGTGTGATGACTACGCAAATGATTAACTCAGTGGTTTGTACCATGATGCTTTAGCAATAAGGCTGAACTAGACTACAGGTCTGTCCGCAGTTACTCTTTTTTTTTTTTTTTTTTTTTTGTGAAAAAAGCTACATCAAATTTCAAACTTCAGGTTTGTATCACTTGCATGTCAACAAAACCCACTTGTGGAGGAAATTGATTCCATTAATGTACTTGATGACTTTTTTTGTTGTTATTAATTCACAATTCAAGATACAGAGTGTATTCACCACTACAAAAAAATGCATTATGCACTCCAGGTGTTGGTTAATTTATGGTAAAAGAGCATCCTTAAATTACAATACCCAATTGGGTAAGATTGTTCTTAAGAAACTTGGAGAATATCTTTGCTATGTAAATATATAGCAATAAGACTAATCATTCCATGTCCACCAAAATGAAAGTCAATGTGGAGAAAAATTCATATATTATCAAATCAATATAGAAACCAGAGGCTAATCCTACAAAGATTCATGAACTTACTCACTGAACAATGACCATGTGTTGAGGAATTAATGATGAAGATTTTCTAACTCTAACCCCAAATCTGACCAGTCCTAAGTTTACCAGATGTCAGTAATTTTTAAACATGCCTTATAAAGCTTCATATTTTAAATTTAACTCTGCCAAAGAAAGGGATTAACCTGAAAACATTGCTTTAGCTTTTTGAAATCAGTCATTCATCCAGATAGTAGAATGTTAGTAACTTAACTTTGGGTGTGTATGAAAACTAAACTATGACCTTTCTTCTCTCAGGTTCTTAAAAACGAGTTGGGAGTTGGAGAGATTTAACCAGATTCTTTAGTGCGTGTTAGTGTGACTAACTGCATACATCTACCTCCACTGAGAAGTAGGTATGTTCTGTTTTAGCACTTTAAACCTTTAAAAATTAAATGAATTTGCTCAGGCTATACTATGAGAAAATATTTATTCAATATTCTGTATCATAATGCACTCAATTTGTATACTTGGTATTACCATTCTTTGAAAATATATATTCATTGAGAAATAAATGGTCCAAGATTAAGCATATTAACTGTTTTGCTATTAACCACTTACTTCATAAAACTATGCTTATGATTTAAAAACTATAAAAAAGAAAAAAATAACCACCTTCCTCTCACTTATCTTTCCATAATGTTTCATAATACTTTTATACACAAAATTTTGAAACTACGCCAACTATTTTTATGAAGTCCTAAGTCTTTAAGTATCTGAAGCAATCACTTATATACTTTTAAAATGTTATTTTATTTTCTTAAAATATTACCTTAGTGAAATAATATATTCTTATTTTTTTCTTAATTTAAGGATACAAAAATTTGTCTAAATCGCTATCAAACTTAGCCATATAGCTATGCCAATAATTCTTTATTTTTATTTATACGACACAGTTTGCTAGTTCATATAACTGAAGTATAAAAAAGCTAAAGTTAAACAGACATGAACTATATTCAGTATAAAAGAGAAACTTATCAAATACTTATTTTTAGAGTCTGTCTTCCAGTTGTAACAATTTATTTGTGCTTTAACTTTGGACATTTTTCTGGCATACCTAAGTTAGGTGTTGCAGCTCAATCCAGTGTTACCAGGACACAGCAACATATAAAAAATTGGTATGTTATTCAAACAACTTAATGTAGATTTCAATTTTAATCATTTTCAAAACTAATATATTTAAAGTGATAAGAACATTTAGAAATTATGCACATTTTTAAGATAATTAGAAACGATGTTCCAATACATTTTCATTTGGGTAATTTCCTCTCTATCAGTTGTAGCTGCCTTAACAGGAATATTAATTTTAATAAATATATTTTAACATGGTATCAAACATTACCTTCAATTGGATATAAACCACTACTAGCCCAAATCCATGTCAACTCTTCCAAAATTTGCCCTTGAGATTTAAAAAGTAAACTATCATGATGAATAAAATAGACATATTTCTCCACATCTTATTGCTATTTAATTCATACAATTTTAAATAACCTAAGGTATACACAAAACAATTATAACCCCTGCAGACATGAGACAACACCTTAAATCTTAAATAATACTTAAATTTATAAAAGCTTAAATAGTGAACATCGATTTTCATGTAAGCAGAACAGAAAGATTCAATGCATCATCAATTCCAAAGAGAAAATCTTGGGTTAATTGACGAGTAAGAAAAAGAGTAAAAAATCCATTAACTGTGGCCATATCCAGAATTTCAAACAATCATATTGGAGTAAAATTTTATGCTAAACCATTTGGATCTTTTTTGCCCTAACCCAATTTCAGCTGGTTTCTTCATCTGAGTTCCATTCTTTCATCACCACATTTAAAGTCTTCGCAACTAAAACATAACTGACTCTTGATTTGTTTTTTAAAGAACCTCTTTCCTACTTCCTGGTAAGGTTCACAGATTGATTCCTGATTATAACACATCACCTCTCTATTTACTTTAATAGTAAACTTTAAATAGTGGGAGATGTCTTTTCTGTGCACATGAATGAATGCAAAAACCAATAATGAATCACCGGCCTGTAAAGTTCACATTGTTTAATGAACAGTAACACTTGAGACTTTTCAGAATGAATCAATTAGGTGAGTAGATCATAAAATAAAAAAATTAAAAATAAGGAAGTTCCCCTACTTTCAACTTTCCTTGAATCAGTCATATTTAAGAACTGAAATGTTTATCCTTAAACAAGGAGTATTTCCCTACGTGATGTGGAAGACACATGTGTGAGATGGAATTCTATTCTTAGACTTGTTACAATTTTCCCTAGTAATTAGGAAGCTATATGTCCCTAATAGAATGATGCTAACAAGCTCCTGCAGTTTCTACTCTAGCAGGAAATCAAAGAGACCCAAAGCAGACAACTCACTTCAGTAAAAGGATTATGTAGTCTGGTTATTAAAGCACAGAAAGCTCTTCTTCAATCTTATATCCGAAGAGCTTTCTAAAAGAGTCAGATTCTACAACCAATATTACATACTAAATAAAAAGAAAATTAAAGAGGGGCTATGGAAGTTATTTAAGAAAAAATATTTAAGGTACACAAGTTATTAGAAGAGGCCCAACTCAGATAACTTTTATGTTTTGAAACTTCCCCAAAGAAAGATGTCATTACAACAAACACGTATTCCTATTTGCAATTTCTTATGGAACATTGACTCTTTTCCACCATCTATTGAGGGTTACTATTACAGTTACAATGCGTTTGCATCCTTCTTTTGAAATATAAAGCCACGTAAAAATTAAGGGAGTTGGAGCTTTCAAATATAATTCTGATGGGCCAGTCTAACGAAATACACATTCGGATATACAAAACATCTAGCAAATGGAAAATGGAAGAGAGTTTGGTCTAACCAACAAGAGCGACACTCACGTACCTTAAGGACTTCCATCGGCACCTGGGTGGCAGAGGGAAGGGTGGTGGGCACACTGACGTTTATGGCTGGTGTCTGACTCACGGGCACTCTCTGTTGCATGAACTGGGCCGCCTGCAGCTTCTGCTGCTGCTCCCTGCGCTCCTGCTCCTGCATCTGCTCACGCATGAGTTGCTGGCGTAGCAAGATGCGTGATGTCATACTGGAGGAGCTTATCGGAGGCTTGGAGGCCCCAGGATGCTCCGCGGAACTGCTGTGGGAAAACCAAAAGGCATACATTTAGTTTCCTAATGAGACCCTCCGTTTGCACTTTGGGGTATCCTAAATTGCACCAAACTATAAAATGAGTCTGTGCAAATATAATCAAGTCACAGAATGGTACTCCACATAATTGAAAATCAAGAGGTGACAGGATTTAAGTCATTAGTAGTTGAATTAAAATAAGTCAGCTTGATTGCATCTAGGCATTTTTATCAAGCGGCTTAATTTTTTTTTTTTGACATTTTATGCTGCACACTACTCATCACCACCAAATATAGCGCCGCCATATGCACTGCCAAGAAGCAAAGCATCTTAATGGCACCCAAATTTCCACATTTAAAAATAAATTGCTTGATTTGCTTTTTTGTACAACTGAATCTAACCAATAACTACTCCTATATGTTATCTAAGTTCTTTGAAGATGCCTAAAATGTTTACTAGCAAGGAATTGATTAAAGCAAAGGTGAGCTTTGCCAAGAGGAAACTTTTCTAAGATATGAGAAGTAAAAATAATTAATGAAGGAAGCATTTGGGCCAGAATGTTAACACTGAACTCGACCTCAGTCTTTGGGCAAGGGAGCAGAAGACAAGCTGGTCTGAGAAGCCAATACTTCTCTGTCTGGTTTTCTTTGTGCCGTCTTTTCTTCTGATTCACCTTGGCATGCTCTCTACTATGTTACTATGTGTTCTCTGTGCATTCCCCATGAGGACTACTTCTAATGGTTTTGGTATTTACTCTACCCAAAATTATTTAAAATGCTGAAACTCGACTCACAAATTAAAAAGATTTCCTAATTTTCCTAAATACGGTTTTCCAGCTCTATGACATCAAGTTATTAAACCTCTCTCTGCCTTAGTTACCACATCTGGAAAAGAAGGATAACAATAGTTTTCTACCCACTTACCACGTATAAAGGTGAGAGGTGTTCTTTTAAAATTTCTATTGCATCATGTATATTTTAAAGCCCTACTTCCTAGGGATTTGGGGGGATTAAATAAAACAAGGAGCACATAAATCCCCTAGCACAATGAGTACCATATAGTACTGCTTCAACAAATGTTTGCTTTCACTATTATTATATCTAGAAAATGTTTCATTGTTTATTTCTCTTTGTGTGTGTGTGTGTGTGTGTGTGTGTGTGTGTGTGTTTTAACATCTCTGTTTAGGTAAACAGTTCAAAGTCTTAGCACCTGGAACAGAAGAAAAGGAACATTTGAGAAAATATTCACTCTTGAGAAAGTCATGCTTCAAGGTAAGTATTTATATTTTGAACATCCTTCTTTGAGTGTAAACTCCAGTACTATCTTTTATCTTCTAATACAAGGTAAAATAAAGCCTTAATATCATTGACCATCTTCATGAACTCCTTAAAGACAAAAACTTCAAACTCTGAAGGTAACAAAATGCTAGGGGATGAAGAAGTGTTGGTTCTACCCTCACACTATCCCAGAAAAACTACACAATAACAATTTAACAGTTCACTTATTTTCACAACAGGAAATCAGTTCAGTGAATTGTCAGAGAATAATAATGTAACATGATGCAGCCATTAAAAATAGTGTAAAAATATATTTACTGACGTGAATAAAACTACACAATATAATGAACTTAGAAAAGCCAGATACAAAATAGCATTTAAAATAAGATTCAAGGTTTTTAGTTTACTTGTTTGTTTTTAAACAAACTGCTCATGACAAGAAAAAGTGTAAGAATAATGTTGCTCTACACCATTGCTGGTATATATTAAAACAACAACATTACCAAAAAGCTAAAAAATTGTTCATACAATTTGATTCAGAAATGTTGTGATGGACAATTTTCCTAATAACTTAAATTTGCAACAACTGATATTATAAAGCTCTTTACAAACTGGAAAATATTTGAATCATCAAGAATTTGCCCCAGAATATGAGAATGGATAAGTACATTATCACACATGAATTCAATAAAATACTACCTATTTTTTCTTTAAATTGCACAACTGCAGAGCAAAGTGGGAAATGTATGCTACAAGAGTAAATTTAAAAGTAGGATTCAAAAGTATATTTACATTCTAATTTAAAATGCATGTATACAAGTATGCAAAATGATTAGTAGGGAATGTACAAAGATCATTACAGCTGCCAGAGTGAGAATAGAATTACAGGTAATTTTATTTTTCTATCATTTTTCTCCCCTAAAGTCATAGTATTTTTTCAATGGCAGAATATATGCCTCTAGATACTAATTTAAGAACATGAAGAAATGACTTGAGTGATCAAAATCATCATTTGGCTAGAAGAAAGGAGACAGAATCCAACACAGACAACATTTTGACAATACGATGGGAAAGTGGTGACTAAATCCAGCACATAGGCACTCTTAGAAGTGCTCAGCATTCCAGAAAACACAATTTCTCTTTCCTTCATGTTTTCCTACATTTTCTACACACACACACACACACACACACACACACACACACAAAACACACACAAAGAGCAAACAATGTTAATACCTTGCTTATTATTTAATATCATGTACTCATCCACATATTAAGGGCACCTGGCCATTACTCTACTCAAAATATCTATTCACTTGATACAGCTCACAAAAAGAGCATAAAAAGAAAATACATTTTCCCACTTTAGAGTATGTGTTCAAAGCTCAAGTGTACCTTCCTAAGCCAAGAAAAGAAGGAGAGCTGTGATGAGGGGCATGGCGGGGGTTGAGGGGGGACGGTTATCTAAAAATAAATAAATAAATAAATAAATAAGCGGCCTTACTATTCAAAGCCTGTCAGGTTAAAACATTCCCAGAGAGACTGATCCTTTTGATAAAAACAGAAGCAAACCTTTGTGCTGCAGCAAATGCAGCTGTGGAATAATCGCACTAATTAGCTGCTCAAGACGAGTCATTGGCTGTGATACCGGGTTAAAAATCCTTTCAATTAACAGTAAAGCATTCTTAAGACATCTTAAATTAAAATTTCTAGTTATCAAACGCACTAAGGCTTCATACATGAAAGTCGACAACAACATCACTGAAAGCATTTTCTGAAATACCCTTTCCAAAAACATAAATATGTATGAAGTAGACTAGTATAAATAAAAAGAAACCCCACTAAAAATACAGCAAATATATATTTTATATTTCTATAAATATAGCACAGCTCAGCTAATTGATAGTGTTTTAATAAATCTTCCCCCAAAAAACCCAAAAGTGCAAAGGAAGCGTGAGTCGCCTCATGGCACACACTCTCTGCGGGACATTTCCACGTTGGTAAAGATGACTCCCAGATTCTCAGCTTTGCTCTCAATCTTCTAAACATCTGTTTCTCTTAGAAGTAACTGAATCTGCAATTATCACCTTCTGGACAAAAATGATGATATCTGCATGTCATGTTAGCAGGACAAATGAGCATAATGTCTTAAGCACCAAACTGAGGTTTATGTGAGAACCTTACAAGTGGCAACAATGCTTATTTTTTAAAATGAGGACATAATGCTAAACCTACTAATGATACACAAGGAGAGATGTCCAAATGTATTTAATTTTAAAAGCTAACTGAACTCATCCCAGGCCAGGAAGCCGAGTCTTCGCTAGATAATCCTAATTCCATGAGTCTGATTCCTTTTAATCAGATTATGTAAAGGTCATTTATTCAACAAATAGGTATTGCCAGGTGCTGAGAATACCTGGTTTCTAATCTCATGGGGTTTAATGCCACAGTCACATAATTCTGAGATGTCTTAAAATTAAGTCAATTACTTAGATTACAGAACTCTGATCCAGTTCCACGTGGGAAGGTGTGCATCTCACCATCAGAAAGCACCCTTTGAAAGCCAATGGGCAGAGAGACAAATGCCTTTACTGGCATGTACTGGCATCACTGAAGCCAGGCATGAAACTCCCCTGAGAACTGGGAATTAGTCAACAATGGCTCGAGGAGGAGGGCCACTGATTGGACTCAAGTGCTAGCTCAGTCACTGCTGAGCAGCATGACCTTTAATGAGCCACTTGACCTCTCTGGGCTTTTCCAAAACGCAGCACTTTAATGTGCTGCAGGGATTGGGTCAGTTAATGTTCACTAAATTAAAGTGCTCAGCACAGTGGCTGGAACCTTCAAAGCCTCTCTTCTCTATGATGGTATAGGTGTATTGGACATGGGCTCTGAACTATCTGGCATAAACTAAATCCCAATAGTTTATTCTTCTATCTTCATCAGACACTTAACAATATCAGAAATTCCATTAAATTCAATGCCCCAGCATCCAAATATCTGTCTGCCCAACCCTCACCTTTGACAGTGATGCCAATACTCTTATTATCTCATAGGTACTGGTCTTTGGTCTCAATATCACAGTCCTCTAAGGTAGTACTCTGGTCATCAGTAGAAATCTGGAGACGCTGAAGGAACCATTATACTTTTCTTTGCATTTCCTTTCTTCCCCTCCTCAGGTAGAGTCCAGCTCTGGGCAGTAGCCTGTGACTGTGGCCCAGTTAATATATCTCTGCACTTTGCAATACATCTGCCTCTCAGCACTGTGGTGAGGATTAAAAATTTTAATAAATATAAAAAGCTTAGCACAATGACTGAAACACGGTCCAATAAACTGGAACACAGTTCAAAAATTAGTGGTAAAAATACTTATATCAAACCATGAACATGCTTCTTTTTTTGAATACAAGGAATCTACTTTTCATATGCCTATGTGCAAGTTTGGACCACAGAATATATGTCTTGTAAATTTTAGGCAATATCTATTTAAATGAGAGAACTCAATAAACTTCTGCAGGGATGGAGAGAGAAGATCATTTATTCTGCAAATCTCTCAAGAGCCATAAAGCAAGAATTGTAGCATTTTTTCAATAAAAAATAATCTTCATTATAATCATTTGGTTGACAGAGCTCAAAGCCTAGTATTTGCCTGCACTGATGTACAATTTATTTATGTCCGGGAAGAAGCACAGTAGTTGATATTTATACACACAGTGGAGACACAGGAAGGTTCAACAGTATTAACCTCCTGTGCAAAGGAGAAAGCTATGTCATGGATGGGTTAAGCTACAGGGGTTTCGAAATGCAAAAGGCTAGCTGAAAAAACAAAATTAGCTGAGAACTTTGCCTCAAATAGAAATGCCCAGGCTCATTCTTGGAAATTCTGATTTGTTTAGGTAAGGCACAGTAATCAATATGTCTACAAAAATTCTGCAGCTGATTCTGACATTTGGCTGATTCCGATGTTTGGAAACTAATAGTAAAATACCTAGGATCACCAAACTGCATAGTAGAGCTGGGACATGAACCCATATCTCTAATTCTTAGACCAGAATACTTTCTTCCATGTCTGAGAAAATTCACATTTCATTTCTCACCTCCAATCAGCCTTCCCAGAGTTCTGGAGTCCCTCTGATGTTCAATTCAACATGTTGGATGAGATAGAAGGGGAAGGACTACTTACTCCTGCCAAATAGGCTATAAGACCAAACAAAAACATCTATCCAGACACTTCCAATGGCCCTTTATGGGTACAGCACAACTGCTTTATTATAAATTAAAGGAACCGATGGGTTGAATCTATAGGAACTGCCCTCAACCAGTCTGTTCCACTAGCAAAAAGAAATTCTTAAGAATCTATAGAAAGTGCTACCTACTGCGAAAATCAGAGTTAATAAATGGCTATTGTTTTTTAAATGGTAGTCTAGGTGTCTAACATTTCAGAGTGACTGGCACTTCTGTTATCTCAAACTTTCCATTCCTTCCAAAGTGATTCAGGATGACTTTTTCACTGTGTATGGTGGAAGAAAATACTAATAAGAAACTATGTCATCCCTCGTACTTAAAATAGCTGGGAGTGTAACCCATGTAACTATGAAAGTTCCAGATATCACAGTTTGGCTTCACACTGAGATCTTCTGGACTTCTGTCAACACCTAACTTGGGTTTTAGTTGACAAGAAAAAGAAAGATCTGCCAAGATTCTACCTTTTCAAGGGTAACATTAGCTGCTCAGATAATAAATACTCCAGGTCTTTGGCATAGAGAAAATACAAAGGCTTGCAACACACAGCCTGCATGCCCCATGTAAATGCTTTCGAAAGGCCAGGTGCTGCTAGACATGCAAGATATCATAGTGTCCGAAATGGACAATGTTCCTATCTCCAGAGCTTTGTACATTTCACGGTACACAAGGAGAAAAGCATTCTAAAATCTGAGGTCTTTTCTTTCTCACACTGAGACCCCAATTTGCTGCTAAAAATGGGAGATGTTTCATATTCATTTGGGAGTCTCCACTTTTTTGTTTAAGCTGGACCTTCAGTAGGTACTAGGAAAGACTAATCTCAATGAATGATTAGATAAAAACCTTAATAAGGTTCTCAATATATCAATACTCTCCAAAAATCCATACCAAAAATGACAAACTGGGTCCAGGAAGAAAAAATTAAAACATTTCTTTATATATATTTTATATTATCATTTTTATTTTTTATTTTTGTACATGTGGTATAATATATTAGTAGAGTGGCACATGTATATAATTTATAAATCAAATAAAAATGTGTTGAGAAGGTTTTCTTGTAAAAAATTAATTAGGAAGAAGGATCAAAAATGTTTAGAGACCTCTGTAATATATGAACAATGTTCTTCCAGGCAATTTTCATTAGCAGATTTTTTTAAGTTGGTTTCTTTTTTTATTTTTTGTTTTACCAAAGTGTTTCCCACTTCTATATACTCCAACTAAGAGGAATATCAAGCTCTTACTAAAAGATACTTTAAACCAAGGATATGACTTTTGCCATTTCCTCATTTTATGACCATGACTGATCTCCATTTTCCACAGATGCCACTATGGGTTGGCACACTCCTAACACTCAATTCCTTTCAAAGAAATCACCTCTGAGTACCAGACCACTGAAAGGTTATAAAGCAGATAAAGTTGAAGTGCCCCACACTCAAGTTTTCTGTTTTTCATATCAAGCTTCCTTCCACTAGACTGTACTCTAGAATTCTTGCTTACTCTGTCCAACTATGGAATCCCATTCACATCTAACTGCCATGTTTTAAAGGGTTTTGAAAAATTCATCCCTTAAAGCAATTAACATGGCATGGCAAGATGCTCCACTCAGAGTATTTTAAAAGAAAAAGCAATTTTTTAAAAATCCAACACAATGACAAACTAATGAGAGAATTCAGACATGACTGTGAAAGTAATTAGAAGGAACTTCTTAAAAGTAGAAAGCCCTTCTATTTGTACTCAGATAATAGTCCCAATCACAGGGCACGCTCTGGCTGTTTTTCTAGACAACATTATAACAGATCAGAGAAGATTCAAAAGCCTTAGATCACCAGCATTTAACAATTACTGCATGTCTAGGACACATCAACCAAGACTGAAAGTTTCCAACATTGTGTTGAAATCAAGACAAAAGTACAAACTGTGATCTAAGGAGCAGTGAATGGGCGCACCTGTCATGGTTTAAGAGGTAACTTTACACATAGTAGTAAAATTTATGGTGGCGACATGGCATTTATAGCTGCCAAGCATCCTGTCCTACTTGTTTGGTAAAGTACCTGATTTAACCTCGAAGAATCAGCCTCCTCCTTCACTTTCAGGTCATGAGGTTATGGTGTTGCCACTATCTCCAGACATGGAAGTACGACTTTGGCCAATCAGGAAATCCATCCTTCTGGTCAGAGACCAACTGAGAAATATGCTTGTGCCCCAAGACAATCCAGTAAGAGTCATCCGTATGTCTTTAACTGAAACTATTAGGTTAAAATGATTCTCTTTATACCAAGGTTTGAAATGTTGGTAGGTTATAAATCTAGAATTTCCTGTATCTATCAGAGAAGAAAGGCAAACTGTAGGAAACAGTAAAGGAAGAACAGAGGACTAAGGAGAAGGAAGAAGAAAGAGGGAGCCAATGTTTGTATGACATTGAGCACCTGGATCAAACCATCCCTGAAGCCATGATAGCCCTGGACTAACCCTGGACAGTGACTTTGTAAGGGCCAATCAAACTCCATTTTTGTTTAAGTCAGTTTGATATACCTGTAATACTACAGCTGATTTTGTAGCATTTTAAAAAATATCAGTAATACTGGGGAAAAAGTCAAAGTTTCAGCCTAAGACCTACAACTCAAAAAACCTAGCACCCATCTATTTTCTTTTTTTCTCTTTGTTTTGGTTAGGCACACTCCCACCCACGACATTTCCAAGCTTTCCAGAGCTAGCCTGGCTACATGCTAAGTTTTGCCAATGAGATTTAAGTAAATAACAGAAGTGCTAATCACTGAAATATTAGACACTCAGACTGCCATTTAAAAATATATATCCATTTACCAACTCTAATTTGTGAAGTTGGTGGCACTTTCAAAAGATTCTTAAGAATTTCTTTTTGTGGTGAAACAGACTGACTTTTTTTTGCCTGATAATTTGTTATTAATTCAAATACAACTGACTATAGCAACTGTACCATAGCATAACATAAAGTTCAAATTTATACATCTACATGATGGTTTTAGGTGAAGAAAAATAGGAAAGAACAAAGATCTTCAAGAGTCTTCTAAGACAACCCCAAGAATGCCACTGAAACTGTTTTCTAGAGTTCTAAGTAAGAGACCATTTCAAAATAACTTAAATTTTACATCTTAGGAGACTGTGGGATCCTCAGCTGGAGAAGGAGATAGGGTGGGGGGTATGGTGAGGTGGATCATATGAGATGGAGGGGCCTTGTACGACCCACCTCATAGTACCTCCCAAAGGGGAGGCAGTTCCTATAGATTCAGCCTATTGGTTCCTTTCATTTATGATAAAGCAGTTGTGCTGTACCCATAAAGAGTCATGGGCAGTTTCTGGATAGATGTGTTTGTACGGTTTCATAGCCTCTTTGGCAGGAGTGAGTAGTCCTTTCCATTTGATTGCATCCAACATACTGAATTCAGTTTCAGAAGGGCTCTTCAGACCTCTGGCCAGGCTTACTGCAGGTAGGGAGTGGAATGTGAATTTTCTCAGACGTGGAGGAAAGTGTTCTGGCTTAAGAATGAGAGACGTACGTGGGCTCATGTCCCAGCTCGCCTACTAAACGAACAGATAATCTTGAATGTTTTACAATTCATTTCCGAACATGGCTGAGTATCAGAATCAGCTGCAGAAAATCTCCTTCAAATGATCCCCTTCTCTGAACCCTCTGCCGCCATGTCTCCTGTAATCTGGCTGCACTGGCTGGAGCTTCAGAAGCCATCCTGAACCATGAGAATGAGGGCCAGACTTAGGGATAAAACTGGTGTGTGCCTGGTCCTTCATGACCTGGTCCAATCTGCTCTAGGAGGGCAGAGATGTTTACATGTTTTATTCACACATGGTTTCCCCAGCACATAGAACCAAATAAATATTTGTTTAGTGGGTAAAGTTAGTGTCTCTCTCCTAACAAATACTCTACCTTATAGAATCAAATAATACTAGAACCTTAGAGTTGGTACACCCTCATTCAAACCATTTGCTTCAATCTTCCAGAGATGGAGAACTCTGGGCTCTGGGTATCTACTACAGTTCCTTAATACTAAGAGGCACTTTCCCACCACATGTTAAGATTTCCCAAGTCAGAAGAGATTTTATAATCAATGAATATATTAATCCCCCAAATAGCTGTCTTTTGTTGTTGTTGTTGTTGTTGTTGTTGTTGTTGAGATGAAGACTTGCTTTGTACCCCAGGCTGGAGTGTAGTGGCGTGATCTCAGCTCACTACAACCTCCGCCTCCCAGGTTCAAGCAATTCTCCTACTTCAGCCTCCCGAGTAGCTGGGATTACAGGTGCATGCCACCATGCCTGGCTAATTTTTGTATTTTTAATAGAGACAGGGTTTCACCATGTTGGCCAGGATGGTCTTGAACTCCTGACCTCATGATCCACCTGCCTCAGTCTTCCAAAGTGCTGGGATTACAGGCATGAGCCACTGCGCCCAGCCAATAGCTGTCTTCTAATCAATAGTAAATTGGACTCACGGAAATACACCTGATAGACAAAACTCATGGCATCAGGACCAATCATGGTCCCTCAAAAGCTCAAATGGGTTATGGTTTGGTAATTCTGAAATCCAGGGATAGAAGAAACCCACTAGATAAATAAGCAGAGGAAGAAATATTGATTCATTTAGAATCTTAAGCGAAAATCCATAGACCACAACATAATAGCATTAAGCCCTGAAGCCAGGATCCCTGGGTCAAATTCCTAGCCTTGTCATTTCTTAGCTGTATGACTTGGGCATGACTTTTCACCTGTCCAAGCCTGTTTTCTTAGCTTCAAAATGGGGGTGGAAAGAAGTATCTTCCTCCTAGAGCAGTTGTGAGAATTAAAGGTGTTAATACAAGTACAATACTTAGCATGGTACCCACAAACCATGTGAACGATAATGAGTAAAAGTGAGGCAATGAATTCTTCTAGACTGTGCTTTAATTCCTGTAATGGTATCCTCTGAACATCTTTTTTTCTATGTTTTTGAGATGGAGTCTTGCTCTGTTCCCAAGGCTGGAGTGCAGTGAGCCGACCTCTGCCTCCCGGGTTCAAGTGATTCTCCTGCCTCAGCCTTCCAAGTAGCTGGGACTACAGGTGCGCGCCACCACACCCAGCTAATTTTTTGAATTTTTAGTAGAGACAGAGTTTTTCTGTGTTAGCCAGGACAGTCTCCATCTCCTGACCTCGTGATCCACCTGCCTCAGCCTCCCAAAGTGCTGTGATTACATGTATGAGTCACCAGGCTCAGCCTAAACATTTTAATAACTAAAAACTAGTGAAAGCTAACAAGTTACTTTCTAGGCAGCCAAAATTCTAGAATGCTGCCTTCTGGTATCATGTTCTCTTTCTTTCCTAGAGGAAAATACAAAACAATTAATTCACAGTGTGTGCCCTTATACTAAAAGAACAGGCACAAAAAAAGTTAATGGGCAATAACTCAGTGAACAAGTTTTGTCAAACATGCTTGCTAAGAATTTCATTCTGAGAGTGTATAAGGGAAGTATGCTTTTATGACAAATATTTTAGTTAACTACAAAAATAAATTCAAAATTGAGAATTGATTTGGCTGTAAATTCAGGTTTGACGTTACTACCATTTGTATGTTGTGTAAGAATAGTAAGTTTCATTTGTTCATGCCATCCATTATTAATATTAAAAAAATTAGTAAGTTATAGATTCTTATAAAGAGTGAAGCACAAAAAGTAGACACCATCTCCCCAGCTATTATCTCATTAATAATGCAAAAATTTATAACATTTCTAGAATACTGACATTTTAAATACATAATTATTTATACTTTCTTCATAAAATGCTCTAACATTTTATAGAGGTGAGTAATTAACCTGTTCTAATGACATAAAGAATGAAAAAAATGTAAAGTATCTATTAAAACAAACTTCAACAGAAATAAAAGCTCAAGAAATTAGAAATCATTTTTTAAAACTACCTTTTATAAGACCTTTTAAAGATGTATCTACTGAAAATGATGAACTTTAGCCCACATTTAAACTTATGGGAATTGTATATATATATATTTAAGAATCAAATTCTAAATATAGGTCTGCTACATCTAGTATTTTTCCATTATTCTTGCTGTCTTTAAACACACCTTCACAAGCTGCTGAACATAATGCCTTTCTGACTTAATCAGAACCTCTCCCATGACCCAGGAACGTTCAGTAAATAATTATTAAGCTCCAGAGGTGGCTTTTGCATAAGTTGATTTGCTTGAATGCCTATTCACTTGGGGACACAGCTTTTAGTATTGTTTTCAAATCTTATTGCCTAACAGTGAAAGTAAATGTTAAAGGAGCTGGGGCGGGCGGGGGGGGGGGGTAACTATCCTCTTTTTCTCAATTTTAATATTTCCTTGAAATTCCCAGTTTTTAAACTTGTTCTACATTTATATGCCAGGCAGATAATTCTAATGTTTGGATGTCTGTTTTCCCCTCCAAAAGAAAAAATCAATATACAAGAATGCAAAGGAGATGTTCATTAATGCAACTGTTACCATTCCACAGTTCAGAAAAAGCAAAGGGAGAAACCAAAAATTCAAAGTGTTTAAAATGGGAGTTTTGACAAATGTTACTGCTGTATTAAGCACATTGTTTTCCTGAAGAAAATCCTGTTTTATTCATAACAAAGCTGGGCTGCAGTCTATGTTGCAATCATAAATCAAGCTCTGCTCTAAGTCAGATTTTTCAAGCAATCTGGGTATTTTTGTCACTATTAACTTAAGACCAGCATTCCATTTTAAAGGAGAGGGCAAAGATATTGGGCTAGCATTTCTGTCTACCACCCCCACACCCACCCCCAAATTAGTTGTTATCCTTGTCATAGCCACCTACCAGAGGTTACAGTTGAAGCTGATTAAAGGCACAGTCAGAAATAACAGCTTCAGTATTTTTAACTCCCAATAAAACCTTCTTTTCCTCTATCCTCCCCATTGGAAAAAAAAAAAAAAAAAAAAAAAACTGCTCCTGTTAAGTGGTCCCGGGATTATTTCCAGAATAAAACTTCACTTACAGATATAAGCTTTCAAAGGAGCATGGCATGAACATCTGAACTCTAAGCGCCTCCATCTTTTTTCCTTTAAGGTGTTCTGCAAGCCCTTGGCGAAGAGTGAAAGTCAAAGTTAGTTCTGGCACTGGCTGTGTCACTAGGGGTGGCTCCTGATAAGGCCCTGGAAACTCCAATCCAAACACAGCTCTGTGCCAGAATGGTGCCTGGTGTCTGTCTGCAACAGCAGACCTGTTTAATCCAGTACCTACTGTACCTGCAGGACAAAAAATGCTGCCTCACACCACAAAAGGGGCTACTCAAGGACCCAGGCACGGCCAGGGAGGCAGCCCAGCAGTCAGGCAAGCACCTCCGGAAGCTTATTTAGTCTTACCCAGCTCGGATGCTGGCTGAGGCTTGCAGAGGCTGCACATTATTAGAGAACTTAAAAGGAGAGGTAATTTCACATACCGGTGAATTTTTAACACTTAATGGAGTCACAGAATCTAGGAGAGAAGATTGTGGAACTTCTTGTGTCTCTTCTCAGTTTGGGAGATTTCAGGCATCAACTCATCACACAGCTTTAGGTGTTTTGCATCTGTGTACAGGCATTTTTGGAGCTTGATAACTACATATGCCTTCCTTGCTGACAAGCTAGAGATCCAAAACAGCATTCCTTATCCTCAGACCCCAAGAATATTAGGAGGGTTGTCCTTGTCTGGTTCTGGTGGAAGTAAAACACAAACTGCTTCTAATTATGGCCACCATCTTTCAGGACACACAAATCTTTGGGTCATAAACTGTGTATTCCTAGATTGTCATCCAATCCAATTCTGAACACATTGGTAGACGAGAAGAAAAAACAGCAATACATGTTCTCAAAAAACACTTTAAAATGCAGACATGACAACATCAATATTATCAAATATTTATGCAGCTTCTACAGGACTCAGCACACCAAAGATGCCCTGCAGAGTTATGAAAATATTGTATGTATGTTTCTCCCTACACACAATTCAAAGGTCACAACAAAGACATCTGACACTGACTAGCTGCATACCCTGGGCAAACTACTTCACCTCTCTGTGCCTACATTGATCTCCAAAATAAATTGTTGGAAAATAAAGCAACCTCTTTCAGCCATAATCAAACTTAAATTACATGATATAATGAAATTATCTTTTTTTTTAACTTCCCTCTAATACTAGGAAATATCTAGCCAGGAGTCTCAGCCAAACTATTCTGCTTCTGTTTATTCTCTGCTCATTTTATTCATTCTTTCTTTCTTTTGTTCAATAAATATTTATGGAACACTGCCTGTGTCCCAGGCATTGTGTAAATTCGTGGAGTTTACAGTCTAGTGGGAAACACATATTAAATAATCACATAAATATATAATGATAAATGTCGTAACTGCTGCAGAGAGGTGAAAAAGTTAAAATTTAAGCATCAGAAAAGGCTTTCCTTAGGCAGGGACTTCTGGTCTGAGATCTGAGTTGGGGTGAGGAGGAGTATAGTAGAAAAGCTTTCCAAGTAGCAGTAACAACATATGTAAAAACTATGAGGTGGGAAGTTGGCAGGCAGACTCATAATCACTGAAGGACATAGAATGAGGGGAAAACATGGTGCCTATGAGACCTACATAGTGACCAGGGCCAGACCATGAAAGATCTGGTAGGCTAGGGAAAGGTCACTGATACTGTTTCAAGATGAACAAGAAACCAGTCAGAGATGGCAAGCAGGGCAGTGATGAGCTCAGATTTGAGTTTTTAGAAAGATCTCACTGGCTGCTATGTTGACAGCCAACTGGAAGACTGGCAGAGTTAGCTACTGCAATAGTCCTGGTAGGAGGTCATGATAGCTCATGGGAGGGGGAGCGGTGCAAAGTGGAGGAAAATGGGCAGCTTGCTCATAAAATAAGGACAAATACATAGGATTAGAGGAGAAAATTCCTCAACAGCAGTCATTGAACACTTTCTATATGCCAGGTACTGTGCTGGGTACCGGGGTAAATAGATGACTAAGGTGCTCCACTATTTCTCTTACTAACCTATCCCACCTCACTTCTCCTGCCTCTAGCACAGTTTGGCATGAAAATCAAAAACATAGATTCTGATGTTGACTTACCAAGGTTCAAATCCCACCAATTACTAATTATATGACTTTGTACAAATTTACTAAACTTCCTGGGTCCCAGTTCTTTCATCTGAGAAAGGAGAAATGATAAGTGACTACTCATAGGTTATTGTTAGAACTGAAACAGATAACAAGTAATGTGTTCAGCATCATCTCTGATGCATCAAATGCTCAATTTTTTAAATAGCTCTTACAGTTACAATCATGGTTAGTGCTACCTTTCCTGGGTTAATACTGACCAATCTAGAGAACCAAGGGAAATGGGACAGAGTATTCAAAAAAAAAGAAAAAGAAAAAGAAAGAAAGAAAGAAAGAAAGAAAGAAAGAAAGAAAGAAAGAAAGAAAGAAAGAAAGAAAAAGAAAGAAGGAAAGAAATCAAGAAAGTGGAAGAGCAAGAAAAAAAAAAGAAAGAATGGGGAATAACCATATCAAAAACTTTAAGGGATTATTTTCTAAAAAATCAATCGAGGGACAGTGGCACATGCCTTTAGTCTTAGCTACTTAGAGCAGGCTGAGGTGGGAAGTTTGCTTAAGCCCAGGAGTTCAAGACCAACCTGGGCAACAGAGTGAGACCCCATCTCTTAAAAATAAATTTTAATGGAATAAAATAAAGTTCAAGCCAGATTCTCTCTCTCACCTTACACACTATTTAGAGCCAAGTAAAGCTACAAGGCACTCGGATACATTTTAGAACTGAAACTCTGATTTATTATATGCTCACTCACAGGGAAAATCTGCACCCTCCATGAGTTCTCAAATGTTGACCACAAAACCAGTGGTATCAATTCCAGCCATTCCCAAAGGGGACACAATGTGGTGCCAAATGTTCCCCTGGTAGGTTCAGCCAATAACATCACCTGACTTTTTCATGCTGGACAATCCACCACCCCAAGAAACATTGCCATTTACAATTTATACAAGTACTTTAGAAATATCTAGCTTACATTACAGTTTGCAGGCAATCTTGGATACAGCAATGAAATGTCCACCAATAAATGGACCAAAGCTTGCCTTAAATATGAACACATACCACCATATACAAAATTCATAAATGTTACATGCATTTCCCAGCACTAAAGTACTACCCCTCAAGTCATCATCCAAATTGACTAACACATGTCTTCTGGATGTCAAGAACCATGTCTGTTTGGTTTACTATTGTATCCTTAGAATCCAGTAGAATATACAGTCTATGGCTTGATGAATATCTTTAAAATGAATCAATGTAATGTGTAAGCAACTGTCTTGGGTACATTTGTACTATTTAGATGTATTTCCTAAGTTTGTATATATATGTATATGCATATGAACACATACATATACAGAGGGAAAGAGAGAGAGAGACCCAAATCCTAAGTTTAAACACAAACTGAGAATTTGTAGTGGAGTTGAGGAGGAAAAAATAATATCAAAAAATTAAGCACAGAATGTGAATAAAAACATCACCTGTACTCCAACGCTTCTGAAATAATAAGTACTACTCTTTGCCCTAAACTGTAGTAAATCAACTACAGTCATCAGAATTCTTACTGACCCTTTAAAAGCTGAGCCTTAACTAAAATGGGATTTAAAATAATCAACTATCCAAATGACAGCCAACTTTTTTCTTGGAAGCTAAACTGGGTTTCAGAATCTTCTTGGAAGGAAAAATTCAGTCACTACTTTCAATGGGTTAGGGAAGAGATAAGGAATTTCACTTGTTATCCTGTCTAAAACTTAGCTGAAGAAAAGTCATGCTACTGTTTTATCAGAGCTCAGAATTTTTATTTTATTTAGGCAGTAAATGTTTTATTGCCCACCCCAAGCACACCATATTTTCTTGTGTTCTTTCTTCTTTCGATAGTCATTGTTCTTTACAGTAAACTCATGCTTCTAGTCACCAGCCCCACAATAGTTAACACTTGAGAGCTTACTATGTGCCAGATCCTATGTTGGCCCATGAACTACACACAATTTAGGAAGCATCTACTTGGTCCTGAAATGTTTCATTTTGATCCCAGCCAATGGTTCCCAAACCTGTCTTCCTATCAGAAACACTTGAGGAGCCTTCTCCGTACCCCACCTCCTTAAAATAAATTCAGGAGATTTAAAAAGCGTTAAGGTCAAGGATCTTTCCCCAAACAGATGAATGAGTGAGATTCTGCGGTTTGGAATTCTTTGTTTTTTGAAAATGATTCTCATAAGGGCCTAAAGTGAAGTCAGGTATAGAAACCACTAATACATAATATAACATTATAATATATATAGCTATATATAATATTATCTATGTAAATGTTCTCTTAAGAGTGGCAGGAAAATACTCAAGAATGGAAGTTCCTTTTATTTGTTGAAGGAAGAAGTTACTCATACATTTTAATTTTTTTAAATGTCCTTGTGGAATGTTCAATGAAAGCCTTATTGTGGGGTAATTAAAGAGTTTCATCAAAGTAGTAATGAAACTCACGAAGTACTTTCAACAGTAACGCACACATCTCCTCTCCACATGCCATTACATTCACGTTCTGGGAAAAGTCAGATGCCACCGAAAGGCCCTTTGATCCAAACATGTATTGGTTTGCCCAGTGTGTGTGTGAGAGGCACTGTTCTCGGTGCCATGGGGAAGACAAGGATGAAGATGCAAGAGGCTCTGCTTTCCAGGGGTTCACTCCAGAGAAACCCAAGACTCTTGTGCACACACCCACGGGAAGAGTGTACAAGGAGGGCAGAATGCTAAAGCCCTCTTCCTCCTCCTCTGAGATTCCTTCCCTGAGTTGGCCCCTCCTGATCTGGCAGATGAAGTTTTGCAGGTCTTACTTTTCTTCCTCAGAGAGGTCTTCATATACCATCCTTCCTAAAGCAGAAATATTTACTTTTGTTTTGTGCTCTTGCAGCACGCTTCTTGCTTTTATAGCCCTTAATCCAACTTGTAATCCTTTTATTTATCTATTTTTCTTGTGTTCTTAAGGGCAGGGTCCTTTATACTTACCTTGTACTCAGTGCCTGATATATAGTAAGTACTCAAATATTTGCTGGATGGATGGACAGATGGATGGATATAAGGAAAGAAGAATGGATGGATGACTGACAAAAAAGAAAAAAGATCAGATAAGGAAGGATCTTTGAAGTATAATTTGAGGATGGCATTTAACTAATATGAATAAAGTCAATAGGTATAAATGGAATATACAACTATGTACTCTTTATTTGCAAGCTTTTAGTGGCTGAGTACAACTCACTTTCATGGATAAAGTATTGGGGTAAAAATTTGTAAGGAACTGGTTCAGCAGTTCTAATCTGAAATCATCACAGCATGACTGAAGAAAATTTTTAATGACTACCTACTTGCAGAAGTAACTGTGCAGTAGCACTCACGTTTCTCTCTTTCATCCTGTTTCTATTTTTTTCTCCTATCAAGAACAGATCTGCTTGTAACAGTGATATTACAGCATCCTCTCAAAGACAGTTCATTGTACCTGGCACCCAAAGAAGCCCTTCAAGGTAAAAGAGGAAAATAAAGGAGAGACTAAGGTGACCCCATGCAAACCTGACTGGGATACAGCCCAACATTATTAAAGAACTGTTAAGATGCTTATACAAACATCCAGAAGGAAAATGAAATGTTTTTAAAAACTGTTTCGAAGAATCTGTCCTGGGGATAAAAATATAATCTACAAAGAGGTATCTCAAATTCTGTCTAAAGTGGATTTTTAATCAATTAATGAAGAAAAATATATAAAATATTAGTTTGACTCTTTCATTTAATATAATAATCAATACAACAGATTAATCCCTTACCTTAAACTCTCTGATATTCTCTCAGGGTTCATTTCAAAAGAAATACTTGTTCCTGCATTAAAGGTTAGTTAGAGGCCTTTCTTTGTTATCTATAAATGGCAGCCAGTATTTTCAATAAGAAAACTACAATCTATAATATAAACGGAGTAGGTGAGACAACACAAAGTTGGAGAGAATACACTGATGAGATTATGCTGCTTTGATAATATTTTAAAATGAGAAATTTAGTAAAAATGCTATTTACTATCTTGTCAAGGTAAACAAACAGGAAAAGATAAGGCCTTCACCAGTGTGGGGGGCAAAATTATTCACAAAATGACTTTACAAAAAATAAAATTGTCCATGTCAGGATCTGAAAATCATGGTGTTTTTCTCTCAGTTTATGGGTTAATATTTTACTCATTTAAAAAGAAAAATGTGGACAACTTTTTGACTGTTAGTAACTTTTTTTAAGTTATGAAATATTGAGGGCAATAAGAATATAAATGTCTCTGCCTTTTTTTTTAAGGGTGTTGTAGATTGAAACAGGAGAGTGCACCACCATCATATTCATTTACAATATCAGTTTATTCTTCCAAGCAGGAGTCAAGATATTACAGTATTTTAAAGCAACATGCAATTCAGTTGTAGAAATGGCCTCCATAGACTACCTTAGCTAAGCTGACAGCTGCTGAGATGAACCCACCCTTCCCTTGATTCCATCTCATTAGGAGATCCCAGGACATCAGCAGTTCCATAGACCATCTAAGCCCTTTCTGGTCCAAGGAGAAGCTAAAAGAAAGGATTGAGATAAAGAAAACAGGGATACTCTGTCATCTAGATTTTGTAGTCTATTCATATAAATTAAATGTTTGTATTCCAAGACAATGATGCCACTGTGGAAGGTAGTATGGAATTCACTGATGTGCAAAAACTCCAATTTGTATAAGATGTGGCAAGGATCCAGGGCGGTGGTTTCAACCTGTGGGCAGCAAACTTCTGAGTGGTCTACTATTTAATAAATATGCCACTCCTATGGATATAAACTTGGCACCATTTGTCCAACTGGAGACAGGACAGTGTGGTAATTCAATGCAGACACACACATTACCCTTCATATCCTAGCTTTACTGTGGGTAAGGCATTCAACTTATGAGTCTCCAGATCTGCATCTATAAAACAGGAATATTAATACTACCTATTTCATAGGCTAATATTATGATTAAATGAGATAAAGTATGAAAGGTACTTAATATGGAACAAGAAAAATAGCACTCAATGAATGCGACCCAAGAAATGAGGACTCTATTTCAAAACATTGTTAGGTAATGAAAAGTCAACCTTTAGAGCCTCAAAGAACTTTAAATTCTAGGGTAAATAAAAGTTATTATTTGAAGACAATGCTTAAGGTAGTTTTGAATTTTGATAGCTTAAGAGGTAGTATATTCAAAACACATGTAAGTTCATTCAGGAAAGGTATAGATAAATTTGTGACTAATATATTCATAATGCATAACTAAAGAATAAATATTGGTGGTATCTGCAACTTCTAATAGTAGACAACAAACTATGCCTTTTCAGTGGTTGTCTTAGCTACAAACCAAATTCTGCTCTAGGAAACCTGCTCTTATTCAGTGTACCAATTATAATTTTAATTTATATTTTTCTATGTAAAAATACCCAGGAATCACATAGGAAGTCATGTATTTAAATAAGTAAAACTATAAAAAATCAAACCTCTTTATGCTAAATAAATCACCTTATGTTAAATTTGTGCTAACAGTCAAATTTTCCAAACTTTTAAAGCATCTCAAAACTTAACTCTCGTACTAATGACATCCTGTGTCAGTTATGCTTAGCAAACAGGATTTAAAATGAGAAAAACAGTATTTGCACAAAAATCCTTCCTGTCTGTTGATTAATCATAATAAACTCTAATCAATCATAATAAATTCAATACACATTAGTTTTCTGCATCTAATTGACACTTTAGGGAGTCTTACTTATAATCAAAGTGTATATTAATGTTGATAGTAAAATATTCAAATAACCAACATTTTAAATTAATAATCTGTATAATTCCAAGGAATACTACCATGAAATAGTATAAAAGAAAAATTAAATCCTTACTTAAAAAATTGTCGTGTTCTTAAAAAAAGAAATGCCTCAAAAAGCTACTAAATTCTCCCCTTAATATTTACTATGTATTAATTACTTGCCAGATATTACAAATAAGGCTCTAATACAGATAGAGATGATAACATAAACCCTAATTCAAGCATATCTTCCTCCTAATATCAAATAATATTGGTTCATTTTTAAAGGATATTAACAAAATCATGAATAAAACAGGAAGACTCAAAATTATTAAAATTCATTCATTCACTAAAGAAATATTTATTGAGTACCTACTATGTCCCAGGCACTGTTCAACAGGCTTGAGATATATAAATGGCATATAATGATTATTAAGAGAAAAATGTTTTGGGGTATCTCTGAATGCTCAAATTATTTATTAATTTAAACAAACAATGTGAAAATTGCATGCATTTGCAACCTGTAAACACCATCCACAATGATATTACCATTAACAAAGATGTTTGGTTTCTGCACTTGATCTAGGATCATTGCATTTTCATTTCTTAGTGTTTTGGGCAAGAAATTTGAAAATTTGAAAAAAAAACAATGAGATCATGTCTCTGCCTTATGTGAAAAAAAGGGGAGGGAGGAGAGAAAAGACAAGAAGAATTCTTTATCATATTGTCACACTGATAACTGTACATCATATTTACATATCATACCTCATGTTTATTATTAAATAAATCTTTTTTTATTTAAAGAAACAAACTGAGGGGCAGGGAGTGAGATGAGTATCTTGCCCAAAATCAAGAGGTTAATGTGCCACAGATCTGGAGTTTGAAACTCCAGAGCCCATACTTTCCTCTCTATGGTTCTTTGTTCCAAGTTTTTGTAATCTACCCAATGAGCACAAAAGCAAACTAATTCTAAAATTAGAACCTTGGACTAGAGTTGCCTCTTTACTTGTCTGTACCCCACACTAGATTCTGAATTCCCTGAAGGCATAAACTATGCCTGTTTAAGTTACTACTTCATTCTTTCACTGCATACAATTCCAGACACAGAGAAGGCACTCAATAACTATTCATCAGTAGGTTAAATAATTAATTAATTGACCATAATGCTTTTTCTTGGCCACCTCTAACCATGATCTGACTTAAAAAAGAAAAAGAGAGAGAGAGAAAGAATGAAGCAGACTTCCCTGAATATTTATACCAAGCATGAATTCAATTAATGGCATTTTATTAGAAAGAAACAATGTCCTCAAATAACTTAATCTGGTTACAAAAGAGACTAAGAAAATATGAGATTACATGAAAGAAAAAAAAAGTAACCCAATACTTCAACACAATTTATACTTGTTAATAGAAGAAGAAAGTTCTCAAAAAAGGACATGATTATTCAAAAGGGCTTCGTAGGGAAACAAAGTCTTTGGAAATTTGGGGGAAAATGATCGGCTTCCTTTGAGAAATATGGTAAATCTTAAGCAAAGTTTCCCAAAGTATGGAATACAAGATGATCTCAAATCAAGACAAACAGACTTCACATTAAAAAACCATGGAATTACACAGTGAGAAGGGCCCTTTCAAATTTCTTTCATCTAAGGGAAGTCTCTGTATGAGGCTAATACGTCTTCCATCTCTCAACACTTGCCCTTTGTTCCCAGTAAAACTCAGACCTCAGACACCCGCCAGTCCAGGCAATATACCTAGCAAGAATCTAACAATTTTCTTTCAATTTCATTGCATTGATTTTAATACGTATTTCCATTCGTGTATTATATTCCATGTATTATAATATTTCCTTTAAAGCATGTGATATTTTAAGTTCAATGTGGTTTTTGCAAGCAAAAATAATGAAGTTAGCAAGAGAATAGCTAAAATTCAGGAAACATTGATTGAGAGACATAAAGAATGTGCCAGAAACTTTCACTGGAAACAAGATTAAACAGCCCCGAAATAGTGGCCCACTCTATTGTGATGAGAGGTTAATAGCTACAAAGAATTTCAGTCTGATAAAGAAAACCATGTAGAGTTCTGAAATCATAGTAAGTGAGCCCAGCCCTAATCTCTCACTAACTGTGGGAAGTGAGCATGACTCTCAAATATGATTCCATACAGGAAAAGTGGGAAGCTGGCCAAGTCAGAGTGAGAATATCAAAATGGAAGTGACACGCTGTGTTTGTTGATAGTGCCTGTAAATAAGACCTCTGCCCAGGAAAAAAACAAAACAAAACAAAACAAAACAAGGCTGTCAGAATAAAATGTCAGGCATGCTAGAGGTTGATGCTTCAATATATAAAGACCTCTCCTCTAATGCTGTGAAGGTCACTCCGGCCTGGGTTATCTCCTGGAACATAAATTTAGCTTACAGTCCAGTTTTGTTTTAGTTATCTAATTTCATAATGAAGTACCAAAAGAGATTCCTAGTACAATTATTTTCCCCCAGTACTAGCTATATAGTACTTCATACACTAGATGGAGCCAGCTTTATAATGCTTTGGGATTCGTGAGCAGGTTTTGTGTTGTACTTGGAAAAAGAAAATCCTTACACAAATTTATGAGAGAGCTGTGTGCTAACTAAATATACTTTAAATGTTTTAAATTTTCATTTTAGAGGTCAAAAGGCCCTATCATTTTAGCATTTTCTGTAACTCTTAAACCTAAATTAATATCAAAGTATCAATAATACTATAAAATATATATTTCAAATATGTATACCTTATAACTCATTGGTATTTAACTTCTTAACATGTATTTATTACTATAGCTTTCTAAACTGACAATTTCAAAAAGATAGGTGCTTTCTTTTTTCTTTTCATTTTCCTTTTTTTTTCTTGTTTGCTTATGGGAAATGGAAGCAATTTTTATATGCAATGCAACGAGCATTTATAAATTGCTTCCATTTCCCATAAGCAAACAAGGAAAAAAAAAGGAAATTGTCAGTTTAGAAAGCTATAATAAATATATGTTAATAAAGAAGTTAAATACCAGTGAGTTATAAGGTATACACCGGGGAGGTGGCGGAGGTTGCAGTGAACCGAGATCGCACCACTGCAATCCAGCCTGGGTGACAAGAGCAAGACTACATCTCAAAATAAATAAATAA
>CAUYLG010042904.1:0-10386 GCA_963573385.1 Cacajao melanocephalus
ATATTGGCTGCACATGGTGGCTTATGCCTGTAATACCTGCAGTTTGGGTGGCTGAGGCTGGCAGGTAACTTGAGTAATGATTTTTTATACAAACCTAGCAAACTTGTTTAAACCCTTTCTATACCAAAAAAAAAAAAAAAAAAAAAAAAATTAGCTGGGTGTATAGTCCTAGCTACTTGGAAGGCTGGGGCATAAGAATTGCTTGAACCCAGAAGGCGGAGGCTACAGTGAGCTGAGATTATACCACTGCACTCCAGCGTGGGCAACAGAGCAAAACTCTATCTCACACACACGCACACACACACACACACACACACACACACACACACAGAGACAGAGAGACAGAGAGACAGAGAGAGAGACAGAGAGAGAGAGAGAGAGAGAGAGGGGAATATATTGAGAAGAGAAAGACTTCGGTAAATTATAAGAATAATAATTTTGTAGATTGGCAACCTTTAAGTGGAAATGTACTCTCGAAAAATGCTTTAAAAGTTTTTAAAATATTCTTTAGGGTACTATTGGAAATAAAGGAGTAAAAGGAGATTGGAGAGATGAAAGTATTTTGAAAGTAGAACACCTTGGAATGGGAAATCTTACCCTTTTACATAAAGCTTTAAAATTTTTTCTCCAATTTCTATTAATATATGGGTCTGTCATGATGTTAACATTTAGGAAAAGGGCTTTATTCAAAAGGGAAAAATAATAAGGCCAGGTAGTCAAAGGTTCATAGTTCTCTAATTAGATTATATTATAATCAATAACACACCAATCATACTTTTGCCTTACAATCTTTACACTGACTCATTCTACTGCTAAAATATATCTTCTCTGATATTAATATGATGAATTATCTCATTTTATTCATATCTCTGTTCAGTTTCTCATTATCAAAGAAACCTTCTCAGTTTTCTAGTTTTATTGTTGGAGTTGTGTTAGTTCATATATTTAGTTCTTTAATCAATTTTGAGTTAATTTTTGTATATGGTATAGGACAAGTGTTCAGCTTCATTCTTTTGATGTGGATATCCAGGTTTCCAAGCACCATTTGTTACAGATGGTTATAGATAGATAGATAGATAGATAGATAGATAGATAGATAGATAGATATGGATATACACTATATATATGCATAGATAGATATTCATACACACATATATAATAGCAATGCACTTACACTCCTCTATTCTTTATATACAAATATCCACCTGTTTTACATTTCTGCATTGTATTTATTACTATCCAACAAAATAAAGGTTTAGTGTTTCTTGTTTGACCCAACCCAACAAGAATGTAAGCTCTAAGATAAGAAGAAAATATGTGTATGCATAATAACCAATGTATGTTATATCTATGTTTCAGGCTCTATTTATCTAGCTGTCTATATAGCTGTCTATAATCTTCAAATATTTCTCTCTGTTCTTAATATCTTTGACTCTATTTCATCATTATAATATTTATTTTAGATTCATTTGGCTTAATGTAACTTTTTTCTCTGGCTCCCATGAACTATAATATATGTTCAATTTGCTTATCACTAGTAATGATGTCAAAAGTTCCAAAATCTGTCAATGGTATATTTTGGGAAAAGAAAAAGACAACTGAAGTACATTATGTTTACAGGTCCTTCTGTCTTTATTTAGCCTTTACAGTAGTCATTCAAAATAGAAGAGTCTTTTTTTTCTCTCCAAATTTCTTTCTGCAATTCTTCCTAAGTAGCTTCTCCTCCGAACCCAAACATTGGTTACCAGTGAACTGTGCTTCATATGTACAGTTTTACCTTTATAAAAATGTTGAACAAATAAAATCATGTGGCTTACAATTTTTTTAAAAAATATTTATTATTATTTAAGTTCTGGGGTATACATGCAGATTGTGAAGGTTTGTTACATAGGTATACACGTGCCATGGTGGTGGTTTGCCGCATCCATTGCCCCATCGTCTACATTAGGAATTTTTCCTAATGCCCCAGTGTGTGATGTTCCTTTCCCCGTGTCCATGTGTTCTAATTGTTCAACATCCACTAATGAATGAGAACATGCAGTGTATGGTTTTCTGTTCTTGTGTCAGTTTACTGAGAATGATGGTTTCCAGTTTTATCCATGTCCCTGCAAAGGACATGAACTCATCCTTTTTTATGGCTGCATAGTATTGCGTGGTGTATTTGTGCCACATTTTATTTATCCAGTCTATCACTGATGGACATTTGGGTTGGTTCCAAGTCTTTGCTATTGTAAACAGTGCCTCAATAAACATACTTGTACATGTGTCTTTATAATAGAATAATTTATAATCCTTTGAGTATATACCCAGTAATGGGATTGCTGGGTCAAATGCTATTTCTGGATCTAGATCCTTGAGGCATTGCCACACTGTCTTCCACAGTGGTTGAATTAATGTACACTCCCTCCAACAGTGTAAAAGCGTTCCTATTTTTCTACATCCTCTCCAGCATCTGTCTCCTGATTTTTTATTGATTGCCATTCTAACTGGCATGAGATGGTATATCAATGTGGTTTTGAGTTGCATTCCTCTAGTAACCGGTGATGATAAGCTTTTTTTATATGTTTATTGGCTGCATAAATGTCTTCTTTTGAAAAATGTCTGTTCATATCATTTGCCCACTTTTTGAGGAGGTTGTTTGTTTTTTTCTTGTATATTTGTTTAAGTTATCTGTAGATTCTGGATATTAGCCCTTTGTAAGATGGGTAGATTGCAATAATATTTTCCCATTCTGTTGGTTGTCGGTTCACTCTATTGATAGTTTCTTTTGCTGTGCAGAAGCTCTTAAGTTTAATTAGATCCCATTTGTCTATTTTTGCTTTTGTTGCCATTGTTTTTGGTGTTTTAGTCATGAAGTCCTTGCCCATGCCTATGTCCTGAATGGTATTGCCTAGGTTTTCTTCTAGAGTTTTTATGGTGTTAGGTCTCACGTTTGAATCTTTAATCCATCTAGAGTTAATTTTCATATAAGGCGTAAGGTAGGGATCAAGTTTCAGCTTTCTGCATATGGCTAGCCAGTTTTCCCAACACTATTTATTAAGTAGGAAATCCTTTCCCCATTGCTTGTTTTTGTCTGGTTTGTCAATGATCAGATGGTTGTAGTTGGGTGGCACTCTTTCTGAGGCTTCTGTTCTGTTCCATTGGTCTATATCTCTGTTTTGGTACCAGTACTGTGCTGTTTTGATTACAGTAGCCTTGTAATATAGTTTGAAGTCAGAGAGCGTGATGCCTCTAGCTTTGCTTTCTTTTGCTTAGGATTGTCTTGGCTATCACATAGAGTTGATTTTTTTTTCTCAATTATTTGGTAGAATTCAACTAGGTCTGTTGTTTTCTTTCTTTTTCAAGTGCAATTTTAATTTTTGTGGGTACATAGTAGGTTTATATACTTATGGTGTACATGAGATGTTTTAATGCAGGCATGCAATACATTATCATATTATGTAAAATGGGGTACCCATATCCTCAAGCATTTATCATTTGTATTACAAGCAATCCAATTACAATATTTTAGTTATTTTAAAATATACAATTCATTTTGACTATAGTCACCCGGTTGTGCTATCAAATACAAGGTCTAATTCATTCTTTCTAACTACTTTTTTGTACCCATTAAACATTTTCATTTTACTGCCAACCCCAATTCTCCTTCCCAGCCTCTGATAACCATCCTTCGACTCCCCATTTCCATGTGTTCAACTGTTTTGATTTTTAGCTCCCACAGATAAGTGAGTACATGTGATGTTTGTCTTTCTGTGTCTGATTTACTTCACTTAATGTAATGACCTCCAATTCCATCCATGTTGTTGAAAATGATTTAGTTTTGGAGGCGAGTTTGTTTGGTGAAGATTGCCTAAACTGGCAGCAGCGAGTGTGTGCCTCTCTCATGGAGAGGAAAGGAAGGGGCAAGTAAATACAGCAACTTCAACTAAAACATCCAGGTACACACATTGGGACTAATCAAGGAAATAATTGAACGCATCGAAAATGGAGAAAAGCAAGACAGGAAGGATGCTGCCCACTTGGGAGTAACACAGAGCTAGGGGAACCTCCCTTTTCAGGGAAGCAGTGAGTGAATGAGCAATGCTGGGGACCCACATTTCTCTCACAGATCTTTGCAAACCTCAGGTCAGGATATCTTCTCATACATCCACTTTACCAAGGCTTTCAGTCTTTTATGGAGAGCTACATGGAGCCATAGCTGAGAAGCCATTCAGGCACAGGCAAAGCCAGGTGGGGCTCAGATACCCAGGCTTTCTGGTAAAAGCAGCTGCAACTCCAGCAAAATGGGAAATTAAAGCCCTGTACATAACCCTAAGAAATAAGATAAACCCAGGGAGCTGAACCAGTGGTGATCTGCAAACTCCACTTCCATGGCACCTTGTGGGATAAATCCACTGGCTTAGAATACCAGAAAGCCACTGGCTTAGAATACCAGAAAGCCACTGGCAGCAGTGTTAAAAAAGCTCCTAAGGGAAGGGGTAGGCCACCATCTTTGCTGTTTCACAGCCTTGGTCATTGTTGCCTTAGGGCTCTATGGAGTTGGAAGCAACCGGGGTCTGAAGTTGCAGGCAACCCAAGCACAGCCCAGCAGTTCTGTGGAGAAGCGGTCAGACTGTTTATTTATGCAGATCCATACCCTTGTTTTCCTTTACTGGGCAGCATCTCCTGACGAGGGTCTCCAGTCACCTCACTAGTGTTTTCTGGCCAGCAGTAGTACCAAACCTCCCTGGGATTTCCCCAGAGCTGTTGTGGGTAGACTGGAAGGTAAAAGCTATGAGCTACAGTAAGCATTTAAGTGGGAAAGGAGTGCAGACTTTCATAGCATCAAGAGGGAACATGGCTGCACTGTGAAGAAATACAGGGGAGCCACCAGACTGAGCAGGAGTCCACCAACTGACCACTACAGTAAGCATCATCTACTGGAGGCCATCCCAATGTTTCAAGACCAAAAGTACTTTACAAACATATTCCCCTGTGAAACCAAATACAGTAAGTCAGCCACAAAAAAAAAAAAAAAAAAAAAAAAAAGTCTGGCCAAAGCCATGGCTCTGTGAAAACACCCAAAAAAGAAGTCTATTGGTTGTATTGAATGCACACTGCAATTAAAGGAAAACCTACAAAGAGAGATGAGAAAGAAACAACACAAGAACTCCAATAACTCAAATGGCCAAAGTGTCTTATGTCCTCCAAACAATCTCACTAGTTCTCTAACAAAGGTTCTTAATTAGGCTGAGTTGGCTGATTGGTAGAAATATAATTCAGAATACAGATAGGAATTAAGATTATTAAGATTCAGAAGAATGGCATAACCAAGTTCAGGGAAACTAAGAATCACAACTTCATGATAAAATGAAACATGAGCTCAAAGACAAAATAGCCAGAAAAAAAAAAATGAACAAATCTGATACAGGGGAAAAGCACATAATGCAATCACAAGTATTAACAGCAGAATAGATTAAGCTAAGGAAAGAATCTCAGAAATTGACAACTGGCTCCCTGAAATAAGATAGTCAAGCAGAAAAACAAAACAAACAAACAAAAAAGAATGAAAAAGAATGAATACAACCTTCAAGAAATATGGGATTATGAAGAGGCCAAATCTATGAATCATTGGCATCACTGAAAGAACGGAGAGAAAGCAAACAACTTGGAAAACATATTTCAGGATATTGTCCATAAAAATTTCTGCAACCTTGCTAGAAAGGCCATCAGTCAAACTCAAAAAATACAGAAAAATCCTTCAAGATTCTACACAAGAACATCATCTTCAAGACACATAATCATCAGATTTTTCAAGGGAGACATGAAAGAAAAAATGTTGAAGACAGCTAGAAAATAAAAAGACAGGTCACCTACAAAGGGAATGTCATCAGACTAACAGTAGGACTCTCAGCAGAAACTCTCCAAGACAGAAAAGCTTAGAAGCTTATACTCAACATTCTTGGATAAATAAAATCTTTAACTCATAATTTCAAAAGCACCTAAACTAAGCTTCCAAAGTGAAAGAGAAATAAGATTCTTTTCAGTTAAGCAAATGTTGAGGGAATTTATTACCACCAGACCTGCCTTACAAGAGATCTTGAAAGCAGCAACATACATAGAAATGAAAGACCATGATCAGCCAACCCAAATACACACTTAAATACACAGACCAGTGACACTATAAAGTAACAACACAAACTGACAAAATTATCAGCTAACAACAGAATGACAGGATCAAATCCACAAATGTCAATACTATCTTGAATGTAAATGGACTAAATGTCCTGCCTAAAATGCACAGAGTGGCAAGCTGCATGAAGAACCAAAACCATTGGTATGTTGTCTTCCAGAAACCCATTTCCCATGTAATGACACCTATAGGTTCAAAATAACAATATGGAGGAAAATTTACCAAGCAAGAGGATAGCAGAGAAAATCAGGGGTTTTGATCCTAATTTCAGACAAAACAGTTTTTAAACTAACAAAGTTCAAAATAGACAAATAAGGACATTACATAATGGTAAAGGTTTCAATCCAAAGAGACGACTTAACTATCCTACATATATATGCATTCAATGTAGGAGCACACAGATTCACAAAGCAAGTTCTTAGAGACCTTCAAAAAGATTTAGACTCCCACAAAATAATAGCAAGATATTTTGACGCCCCACTGACAATGTTAAACAGATTACTAAGAGAAAATTTACAAGGATATTTAGGACTTGAATACAATATTGGACCAAATGGATCTGATAGACTTCTACATGACTCTTCACCAGGAAAACAACAGAATAAACATTCTTCTCATAACCACATGTCACACACTTTAAATTTGACCACATAATTGGAATAGAACTATTCTCAACAAATACAAAAGAACATAAAGCATACTAAACAGTCTTAGACAACAATGCAATAAAAATAGAAGTCAAGACTAAAAATCTCACTGAAAACCATGCAATGACATAGAAATTAAACAACTTGCTCCTGAATTACTTTCAGGTAAATAATTAAATTGAGGCAGAAAGCAAAAAGTATTTTGAAACTAATGAGAACACAGATACAACATACCTGAATCTCTGAGACACAGCTACAGCAGTGATAAAAGGAAAATTCATTGCACTAAATGCCCCTGTAAAAAAGTTAGTTAGAAAGATCTCAACTTAGCAGTCTAACATCACAATTGTTATAATTAGAGAAGCAAGAGCAAACCAATCCTAAAGCTATCAGAAGACAAAAATCAACAAAAATCAGAGTTGAACTCAAGGAGATTGAGACACAAAAATATATTCAAAACATCAATGAAGCCAAGAGTTTGTTCTCCGAAAAGATTCATAAGATAAACCACTAGCTAGATTAATAAAGAAGAAAAGATAGAAGATCCAAATAAACATAATTGGAAATGAGAAATAAGATGTTACCACTAACCCCACAAAAATACAAATAACCATAAGAAACTACTAAGAACATCACTATGCACAGAAACTGGAAAACCTGGAAAGGATGTTTAAATTCCTGGACACAAACACTCCCCAAAGACTGAACCAGGAAGAAATTGATTCCTTGTGCAAACCAGTAGTGACTTCTGAAATTGAATCCATAATAAATTGTCTACCAACCAAAGAAAGGAAAAAAACAGCCTAGGACAAGACAGATTCACAGACCGATTCTACCATATGTAAAAAGAAGAGCTGCTCCATTTCTACTGAAAGTATTTCAAAAAATTGAGAAGAAATTCCTCCCCAACTCATTTTATAAGGTCAGCATCATCCTGATACAAAAACCTGGCAGAGATACAATGAAAAAATAGAAAACTTCAGGCCAATATATTTGATGAATATCAATGTAACAATCCTCAGCAAAATAGTGGCAAAGTGAATTCAGCAGCACATCAAAAAGTGAATCCATTACAATCAAGTACGCTTTATCCCTGTAATGCAAGGTTCATTCAACATACAAAAATCAATAAATATGACTCATCACATAAACAGAACTAAAGAAAAAATTCAATTGATTATCTCAACAGATGCAGAAAAGGCATTTGATAAAGTCCGACACTTCTTGTTAAAAACTCTCGATAAACTAGGTATTGAAGGAATGTACCTGATGATAATAAGAGCAATATATAACAAATGCACAGGTAACATCATACTGAATGGCCAAATGTGGAAAACATTCCTTTTGAGAACTGGCACAACACAAGGATGCCATCTCTCACCACTACTATTCAATATAATATTGGAAACCTTGCCCAGAGCAATTAAGCAAGAGAAAGAAATAAAGGGGATCCAAATAGGAAGATAGGAAGTTGAAATATCCCTGTTTGCAGATGATATAAATTTATCTCTAGAAAACAGGATAGTCTCAGCCCAAAAGCTACTGAAGCTGACAAACAACTTCAGCAAAGTTTCCAGATACAAAATGAATGTCCAATAATTACTAGCATTCCTATACATCAACAAAAGCGAAGCAGAGAACATAGTTAGTAATATAATTCAATTCAGAATGGTCACAAGAAGAATAAAATACCTAGGAATTCAACTAACTAAAGAGCTGAAAGACCTGTCAAATGAGAATTACAAAACACTGTTCAAAGAAATCAGAGATGACACAAGCAAATGGAAAGCCATTTTATGCTTACAGATAGGAAGAGTCAATATTATTAAAATGGCCATATTGCCACAAGCAATTTACAGATTCAATGCTATGCCAATCAAACTACCAATAACACTCTTCACAGAACTAGAAAAATCTATTTTAAAATTTATATGGAACCAAAAAGAGCCTGAATAGCCAAAGCAACCCTATGCAAAAGGAATCAGGCTGGAGGCATCACGCTACCCTACTTCAAACTACACTACAGGGCTACAGTAACCAAAACAGCACAGGACTATTATTAAAAACAGACACAGAGACCAGTTGAACAGAATAACAAGCACAGAAATGCGACCATACACCTGCAACCATCTGATTTTTAACAAAGGGGATAAAAAAGCAATGGGGAAAGGGCTCCCTATTCAATAAATGGTGCTGAGAACTGACTAGCAATATGCAGAAGATTGAACCTGGACTTTTTCCTTACACTATATACAAAAATCAACTTAAGATACATTAAAGACTTATATGTAAAGCTCAAAACTGTAAGAATCCTGGAAATCAATCTAGGCAATATTATTCTGGACATAGGAATGAGCAAAGATTTCATGACACAGATGCCAAAAGCCAATTGCAACAAAAGCAAATATTGACAGATAAGATTTAATTAAAGAACTTTGGCACAGCAAAATAAACCATCTACAGAGTAAACAGACAACCTGCACAATGGGAGACAGTATTGTCAAACTATACATCTGTTAAAGGTTTAATTCCCAGCATTTATAAGTAATTTTAACAAATTTCCGAAAAAACCCTCCCATTAAAATGTGAAGAAAAGAACATGAACTGACAATTCTCAAAAGAAGACATACGTGAGGCCAAAAATCATATGAAATAAAAGCTCAAAATAACTAATCATCAATGAGCTACTACCCCACACCACTGAGAATAACTATTATTAAAAATTTTTAAAATAACAGATGCTGTCAAGGTTGTAGAGAAAAGAGAACACTTACGCATTGTTGGGGGGGTGTAAGTTAGTTAAACCATTGTGGAAATCAGTGTGGCAATTCTTCAAAGAGCTAAAAACAGAACTACTATTCAGCCCAGCAGTCCCATTACTGATTATACACCTGGAAAATATAAATTATTCTACTATAAAAATACATGCACAAGAAATTGTATTTTAACACTATTCACAATGACAAAGACATGAAATGAATATAAATGCCAATCAATAACAGATTGCATTTTAAAAAATGGTACTTATACACTATGGAATACTGTGAAGCTATAAAAAAAAATGACAATATGTCTTTTGTGAGAACATGGATGGAAATGGGGGCCATTATCCTTAACTAATGCAGCATCGGAAAACCAAATACTGCATATTCTTACTTATAAGTAGGAGCAAAATCATAACAACTTATGGACACAAAGAAAGAAAAAACGGACACTGTGATGTAGTAGAGGGTAGAGAATGGAAAGAAAGATATGCACAGAAAAAATAACTATTGGGTACTAGGCTTATTATCTGGGTGACAGAATAATTTGTACACCCCCACGACCTGAGTTTGCCTATAGCAATCCTGCACATGTACCTATGAACCAGATACACAAGTTTTAAAAAAACAAAATCAGTTTACAGGAATAAAAAATAAGAAATAAAAAGAAGAAAATGATAGAATCTCATTTTTTATGGCTGAATGGTACTCCATTATATACATATATAATATATATATAATTATATATATATGTTTTTATATAACTTATATATATAACATATATATATATATATATATATATATA